>JAGDQP010002088.1:498-100705 GCA_022664845.1 Lepisma saccharinum
ACCTGTTGGTAAGGAATACTTATTAAAAGGATATAAGCAGTTTAGATGAGCAGTTGTTCATCTTTTGTTAATTGCTAATTTGTATCTAAAGGAACTTAACCTAATTCAGTGCATGCTATTTAGTTGGTTAACATATCCATATTAATCTTTATATTTTTACGTTTACACTCGCCTTAAATTGTGAGTAAAGTACAGCAGTATCCAAAAAAAGTACGTTAGGTACTCTAATCAGTACTTGAACCTAGGTACATTCACCAATAGGTGACCAATACCTGTACCTAGGTACAAATGAAAAGTACGTAACCCAACACTGACAATAGCTATAAGTGAATGTCAATTTGAGGAGAATGATGGATCATTAAATGTAATTTTATACTTTGAAGACTACATTTGATAACCGACGGGTTGAACCTCCAGTAGGCATATTCTACTAGCTTATAGTTAGAAAATGGCGATCTATTTCTGAAAATAAATTAACTGCTGTTTAAGGATACAAAACATTCTAATGAAACAATAAGAAATTTTGTTAGAAATGCATATCGTAATGATTATTTGGTTGTTACTTCGTAACGTAGCAACAGGATCGTATATGATGTGATAACACAGTCTTTCAAATAGACGATATAAATCTGGTAGAGTCCGTTTGATCAAAGATCGTTTATTATAGTGGTTATATTTAGTAAATAATAGAGCAAACACTTATTGACGTTTTACCGACACAAGTTTATTACATAAAAGTTCCAATATTATATAACATACAATTGCTTTACAGTTATTAATATGAGCGTCCCGAACGCGGGCTCTGTAATGATCAGACTAGTGGTTCACCTCTTTTGCAGTGATAACTTCGACTTAGGTCTTTTGGAAAGGAGATTGTGTAGAGAATGGATACTAACTCCAGTCCTCGTTAGCAAGGTATATAGGTATACCGACTCCAGTGCAAGTCGGGGGTTAGGAAAGAGTCCTGACTCCAGTCCAAGTCAGGTAGGTAGAGGTGACCACTTTTCGGAGCGAAGAAGTGATGACTTCTAATGTAGTTGACTGGCCACCCTTTTTGTGGGCGTATTTTTAGTGTTTCCAAGTCTTACCGCTTGGTGTTGTGTCGTCTGCTTCTTGTGGACGCTTATTCAGCATTATGTAATGTTTGTTGTCTGTAGTTTGTTTACATTGTAGTCAAGTCGACATACTGACCCAATGAACAACATCACATTACAATATGGAAAAACAATAAATAGAGAAAAAGAAGCAATCTGGAACGCAAAAAGAAAAGAGAAAGTAGGTTATAAGGATAATTGCCAAAGGCTAATATAAAAACAATATATTTTAAGATGTCCTGTATAACAGGAATAGATATTTTTAAGTTAAGACGATTAGCAATTTTGAGCGAATGATAGAAAATTTTAGAGATAAGTTAAAAAATATTATATTTTTTTAATGAGAAAGTATACAAAATGACTTGAGATGATACTGATTTACCAAGTGGTAAAACGAATATTTGTCTCCTTCCACAGGATCATACCAATAATGTTCCTGACAATACTGAAGAAAATGTTAATTCTTCTTTGATTTTTGCAACATAGTTATGGAGAAAATAAAAATATGGGAGAGGAGCCAAGACAGATTTCTATTCTAGAATTTGAATTAAATTTGACGTAGCTTCGACGACCGTATAACTTGTTACAGATACCGATTTTGACTTAAAACAACGTATCACCATTATTTGGAATCACAATCTTAGGAATTTTCAAAGCTTATTAGCAAGTCTAATATATTTTGGCTACCACTGTATACAGATCGGAAAATGTATTTTTTTTTAATTGATAATAATAATTGTGTATGGAAAGGTTTACTGTATATTTGTGAAGAATATTATTTTACTTCAATTTTGAAATCTGTTTGTTTAAATGAACTAACTCATAACAATAGCAATAACAAATGTCAGATACAAATTACGGAAAATTATGCCGATATCATATATGAATCACCGTTAGGAGTGACTTTTAGTGCAAATAAAGAAGTATATATTATGAGTAGAAACAAACTAAGAAAATTAATTACGCGAAATATAGCAACCACTAACAGTAAAGCACGCCGTACGACGATTTTGAATCAATTAAAGTAGACTCTATAGTAATCGAAACAAGGGACACTAATTTGTAAAATGTATGGTATGTCAATAAAGTGCTTGTAAAGTGTCCATAAGGTGGAAATACACACTGAAAGGTTTTAATTGGAATTTTTATTCAATATTTCTCTTCCACATGTCGTTAACTATATTCACATAAAGTTTCATGTTTGTCCGATCCACCGTTTACCATCTAGAACCGGACAAACAGAGAAACTTTAATTATAACCACTGTTATGTTAAAAACAAAATACTTTGCAGATGGAGTTCACACCGAGATCCCACTGTTTTTATTACGTCATTCTATAGGAAATTATCAGCTTTTATCCAATGGTACACGTCCCATATCTGCATCTGGTGTTCCTCCTGAGATATTCATGGTATTATCTTGCAAAGTCAACACCATTATATATTAGGAAAGTAAAATATAAATGTTTAAGGCTAATTATTGGATGTTGACATTGTAGTTGTCTTTTGGAAAGAAAACAATTAAAACTCTTTATTATGACTACGGAATGATGGATGCATTGTCCGCGTTATGGAAGATATGGAAACAATGTTTTAATCTACAAAGATTGAAGTGAAACGATTTAATTTCATAAATGAAGCTAATTAATGTTGACCTATGTAAAGCAATCGAATTTCTGAATGATTTGAGTTCTAGTTGGACACGGATATATGGTTTGTATTTTGTTATTTACGATTTGGGAATTCATTGTTTATTACACCAGAAATAATGCTCCAGTTATGTGATGATGAAAGATTTGACATTTAAACCTATTTATGTTTGTGCTATTGAATACATGCAGAAATCGTACTTTAAAATAATTGGTTCTAGTCCAGATTACGCACTATTACCTCGGCCAAAGAATTGAAATAAAGAACCTAATTAAACTAGATTTTTTGCTAGTGTTTGCTTTATGAAATGTATTCTCACGGTAAAGTTAAGTATATCAACTCACACATTCAGCTTCCCTAAGCTAAAGGAAGCTATTAATACAATGATGTAAAAACAAAAAGGTGCATTGCAGATTGATCTCGTACTGTTTTTATTACAGCATTATACAGAAAATTATCTTCTCTTTCCAATGGTACAAGTCCCAAAGCTACATCTGGTGTTCTTCCTGAGATATTAATCATATTTTATTGTAAAGTCAACGTAATTATATAAATGATGTAAAAACAAAAAAGTGCTTTGCAAATGGACTTTCCAACAATCCACTATTTGTATTATACCACTCTATAGGAAATTTTCTGGTCTTTATAATGGTGTAAGTTTCATATCTGTACCTGGTGTTCCTCGTGATATATTCAAGTTAGTATTCCACACCATCTATATATAATGACCGAAAATCAAAAAAGTGCTCTGCAGATAAAGTTCCAACAAGAACCAACTGTTTTTATTGCATCGTTCTACAGGATTTCCCCCCCTTTCCAATGGTGAAAGCCCCATATCTGTATCTGGTGATCCTTTTGATATGTTGCAAGGTGAACGTAATTTTAGGAACTGTTTTTTTTTTTTCGCAGTCATAAAGCCATATCTTAAAAACTAAGTTCTACGATTTTGTTATCAAATTTGAATTCTCTGATGAATTTGACATAAAAAATACCTAAACTTGCCTTTAACAATACGTGAAATATGACTTTAAGAAATAAAATTCAAATGGGGGTGTGTCCGTAAAGTACCGGTCGCGACAACATTTAAGGACAAAACATGCTAATTTTGAAGCGTTGCGATTCTGGACACAGGTAGCCTAGAAACCTGTAACTTGGGATTTTAGTAAGAATCCTTCCAAGAATTTTGCAGGCTAGATGGCACTTGTATGAACGGAAGCTTGGATTAATTGCGGACAGATGTCATGGTGATGATGAAAAAGTTGACTGAGGCTTCGTGTGACTGCGAGAGAGAAACTTCGCGAACTTAATCGGTGCAAAAGAAAATTTCACATGGCTACAACATTTCGTGCCAACAGGTCTTGGATAAAGTCATGTAGCTCACGCTTCCACTCAGAGCTTGTAAGGCTCTGAAGTGAATCAATAAATATTTGCTTGTTGAGAAAGCACATTGTATCTTTTAGCCCTCCTCCAATGTTCCTCTTGATCTCGCCGTGGCCATTCTTATTATAATTTTGTACAGCAGTGGAGAAATCAACGTAACAGTTGGGTGGAGAAGGGAGAAGCTACGGCGTAAGTGTGCCCAAATGTGCCTTTTCCTCTTAAGTCTGTTCTGAGACTCGCTCATTTCTTCAATAGTGAGCATTGCTTGTTCACTTTTTATGCTTCAAAAGCTAATGCTGTGATGCCTTATGCGCCGCCTGTCGACAACTTTCAGCTCAGACTACTGGGGCTAGAAAGGTGGTTGAGGTGTCGATGGAGAAGTTTCGGCGAGACTAACTCAAATCCGTATCATTCATCTGAATTGTAGGGATGGATCCCGAGTTTCGAGGGGAGGAGAATGTGTAGCCTAATCTATGCTGAGAAATATCGTCATACCTCAAAAGGCTAAAAGCCTAAAAATGTTAACTGGAAGTAGACCAGTCGGTATGTGCATGAGCGGTTCTAGACTATAGGTATTGCATAGACTGTGTAGACAACAGATATACCTAGAACTGACCTGCCGTAGCTCAGTGGTAGAGCGTTGGCGTAGGATTCGAAAGATCATGGGTTCAATTCCAGCGGCCGACCATCCCGACTGAGGTTTTCTGTGTCACCAGACAAATACCTGGATGGTGCCTTCAACTTAGACCCTGACTGAAACCCTTCCACATCCTATTCCTGACCTGAGCCTCTGATGTCTAAAGGTCATAAATAAAATGTTAAAAATGCAGATATGTCTAGACTGCCAGTAGACACGGCAAATGTGGTGGCCTGGAGGGTCCGGTAGACTATATACCGTGAATTCGTAAGGGATGGTCACTGTGTAGGCTATGGGCGAAGTGACAAAGCGGAAAATTGCAAATATATAACCTAGTTAAGGCTGAAAGCCAGTGGGGAGATGTTTTACCTCCAAAGGCTAAAAGATGAGAATGGCAATTTTTTATAACGCTTGGTGAAAAATGCATTTACGATTAGGTGACATGAATTTCCACTGTAAAATGCGATTTGCACTAGGCTTAAAAACACCAGAACTCTTGTATGATAAACTATTACTCAACACTTTGACCATTGCTTACTCAAGTATTTTATGCACTATGTATGTACAAGCATAAATTTTCCGTGCACAACTACAGTGACGACATCCAAGCGAAGTTCCTTTCTCACAATAAAGTTTCTAATCTTTTTATCTTGCAACTGAAAGTTGAGCCTTTGAAAATTCAACTAAAATACAGGGTGTCAAAAGTCACTATCCGTGACAATTGGGGGATCTCAAAGAAAATAATTCAGATGCCTTAATCTATGGGTCTGTTTATAATCTTGTATAGCTATAACCTACTCCTATATGCACAAGTATGCATGGCATGCTAGCGTGTCAACAAAATCAGATAAAAAGAAAGTGACCTGATTCTGCTTTACTTTGATTAACCTTGTAACTTGATGGCGCCACCGTCTTCGCACATGGTATTTAGCTTTCTTTACGCGCTAGCGTTCCATACAGGCTGAGCGCACCAAATACCATGCAGAAAGGTTGTAGTCTCGCCAAATTCAAATGGGCAAGGTAACTCAAGGTATCTAAACCGTAATTTGAAGTCAGTTTCTATCTATCTGCTTTCGTTTACACGATGGAGTCTGATTGCATATAGTGCAAAAATACTATAACGGAACGTTCTATCCTTAGAAGATTAAATGTTTCCTGGCTATGTCGCTGAACCCAAATTTTCTTAGATCTCATTGTCGTATGGTGACTTTTGGGACACCCCTGTTCAACTGGAATTCATTAAAGTTGTAATATTCATGTTTCGTTTATCTCTGCGTCATTACTCCGAAAGAACCTTACATTCGGTTATGTATCAAAGTACATAAAGTTACTTTGATTTTCCAAATGATGATGTCCGAGTTGTTCCTTCAACTTAGGACCTTCCCGCTTCATTTCACTCATTCACTTCTTGGTTTTCATGAATCTGTAGCATCAATTGATATTAGCTCATTTCAGAGGAAAATTTCTGCTCCATCCGCCTCCATTCATCTCCATACATATACTTACTTACTCGATGGCTTACGGAACTCGCAAGTTCATCGCCGCAGTAACAAACGTTCTCCATAGGATTCTATCCTGAGCAAGCTCAAGCCAGTTTTCATCACAAACACCTACTTCTTGAAGGTCCCTTCTAATTTTGTTGTATCGGTCTTCCCAACGCTTTCTTTCCCTCCGTCTTACCAACCACTATGCAATATAATCTTAGTTTTCCCCCATCCGAGTTACATGGCCTGCCCACTTTAGTCATCGCGATTTCACTAATATCGGGTGAGTTGTAAAGTCCGTGAAGTTCTTCATTATCCAGTCTCCTCCATTCCGGTGTCATCTCGTCCCGTATATCTTTCTCAAGATCTTACTTTCAAACACATGGAATTTATGTTCATCTGCTAGGGTCGTACTCCAACTTTCGTAACCGTAAAGTATTACCGGAAGAATAACCGTTCTGTAAATTTTTAATTTCAACTTCCTTGGCGTTGCCCGATGCTAAGCGACTTTTTATTTCTGCCATGACCTCGTTTTTGCTTGTTACATATGCTCCCAACTATTTAAATTTGTTTACTTTCCCCATGTTCTCATTCTTAATTGCTATGTATCTATTTCCTTCATTCCCAGTGTTTCGACTTCTTATGTATTTTGTTTTCTCTATCTTTACTTGCAAACCTATCTCATCGCACGCTTCTACTAAGAAATCAAGTGTTACTTTGAAGTGTATCTATATCGTCTCCTATTAAATCTACATCATCGCGTATAAGAACAGTTGATTCAAACCATTCAATGTTAGTCCCTTTTTGTCTCCTTTTATTTTTAAAATCGCATATTCTAACGCCAAGTTAAACAGTAATTGTGACGGTTAAACATCACCTAGTTTCAATCCGTTGCGAATCTCGAAACTATCTGACATATTATTACCCATCCGCATGGGGTCGCTGAGACACAATCTCACTAGTTGAACGGGTTTTCTCGGAATTTCACATTGTACCAGGATATTGTATAGCTTTTGATAAAGTCATATGCTTTCTAAAAATCAATGAATAACTGGTGAACAGTCCCATTGTACTCCCACTACTTCTCTAAGATTTGTCTCAAGGTGAAAATCTGGTACAACGTGGATTTCATCCAAATTCACATTGATGATCTCCAATTATTTCAGCTACGTATACACTTAGGCGAGTTAGCAGGATATTACTCAATACTTTGTAACATGTTGGGAGTAATGAGATTCCACAGTAATTATTACAGTCCGATTTATCTCCTTTTTTATAAACCGGAACTATTATTGAGGTTTTACATTCCTTTGGAAGCTCCTCCTTTCCCCACATAGCACTTATCAATTTATGCAGTTCCTCCCGCTTTAATTAGTTCGGCTGGAGAATTCTATTCCTGGTGATTTGAAATTTTTCAATTTCTTTACCGACATTTCGACCTCGATCTCGCTAGGTTCGGGTATCCACGGTTCTGGTGTATACCAGATTTTAAATTTCTCTTTTGTTTCTCCGGTGTGTACATTAAGAAGTTTGTCGAAATAATTTTTACACATAGATTAGTCGGATCAGCTTGAAGATTTCCGCGTTCATTTCTAATCATCCCTAATCTAGGCTGGTAACCTTTCCTTAACGAGCTTACCCCTTTGTACAGATCTCGTATGCTATTTGTATTACTGTTTCCCTCTATTTCCTGAAACTTTTTGCATCAGATATTCTTGCTTTTTGATTCTGAACCCCCGTGTGATTCTTTTTGCGTTACTATAGTGGTTGATATTTGTATCGCTTTTATTTACTTAGCCATCGTGGCCTTCCTTATTTTCGTTCCTCATGAAGCTTAAGGCATTCATCATCAAACCAAGGCTTGTTTTTCTGCTGTTTCTTCACACCTACACGTTCCTGCGCAGCGCCCTTCACTGTATCCCACATCTTACTTAAATCAATTTCATTATTAATGTCATCTTTATTACTACTTGAGTCGGCTAAGATTTCGAGTTGGTAATTTGCTCTTACGCTGGGATTATCTAATCGTTTAACTTCGAATTTCACTTGTTTTGTCCTTTGCTTTCTCTGTTCGCGATGCATAACTTTTCCCTCACTTTTGTGATCAGTAACTGATGGTCAGTGTCACCTTCCACTCCTCCGTAAGACCTAACGTCCATTATGTTGGTGTGTCTTCGTCTATCTATTAATACATGATCTATCTGATTGAGAGATTTTCCATCCGGAGATATCTATGTGTATCGCTTTGTGTTCAATGTACGTGCTCTTTACTAGTAGGTGTTTCGACATCACGAAAGTTATCAGTCTTTCTCCATTGTTGTTGGTCTTTTCGTGAAGACTATTTGCCTATACGCGTAGTAGGTCTATAATTTTCCTACCTTAGCGTTGAAACCAACATACTTTTCGTAGTAAACTTGGGTAAATGGTCAAACAACCTTTCTAGCTCCTCGTAAAATGTATCTTTGTCGTTATCATTAGCCACCTCGTTCAGAGCATAGACATTTATTAAAACCGTGTTGTCCCAACGAGTACGTATCGTAACGTACGATAATCTTTCGTTTACGAACTCTATATTCTGCACGGTCGGAAGGATAGTTCCTTGTTCTATGAGGAATCCTGTTCCGAAATCGTGAGACTGTTTTTCCCCCGTATTAGAAAGTGTACTTGCCCTGTCGAATGCTATCTTGACTCTTCCATCGGACTTCTTGTATCGTTAATATATCCAGTTCGTACTTCTCGGTTTCGCGCGTCCGTTTTGTATAACGTTCCACGTTCCTATTCTAAGGTCTTTCTTAATCCTGTTCTTGGCGCCCCTGAAGCAGTTCGCGCCCGGAGATCCGAATGAGGGACTAGTTTATCTCCTAAATATTTTATCTCAGGGAAATAAAATCAAAACTAGGAACTGATACGATCATCATTTGTCGTTGAATTTGCAATACCTGCTATGTGCACAAAAGTCCGAAATTGAGTTTTTGGTGTCATTCGAAGGAGAATCCCCCACCCCTCTTGCTTTCGAAATCACAACTACGTGTAAATTATTTCATCCAATGGTTTTAAATTGAAAAAGCAATATCCGCCGGGCTTAGTTTTGTAATTCCTGTTATGTGAAAAATAAAGACTTTCAACACTTTCTCTTCGTGAAATTTAATTTACTATACTTGCTAATAAATATTCCTTTTACTCCCGGCAATTAACATTCATAAATACCGAAAATATTAAAAATAACAGTTCACTTTAAAAACACATTTATTGAACTCCTGAAAAATTTGTTAAAATGCACATAGCATGCATTGCAAATTCAGCGACGATATCCTAAGCGTATGAATGAACAGGTAGACAGTCAAGACTCTTCATTAAGCGTTCACTTTGTAAAACTTCGCACAAAGAACGTATCAATTTAATATTATTACTTACGGCAAAAACTCCTCTGTAAATTTTTACAGAAATTCCTGCTCAATGTTTCGGCTTGACTTTTAAGCCATCAACGTACTACATGAAAGGAGAGAGTGAAGTTAGCAGTTTTCAGAAAAGAAATACCTAACCTGCCTGAAATATTCCTTCACATAAGTAGTAGTAATAGTGCATATGGCTCCTTTGCGAAATGCCGACATTAATTCATTTCAACAGACATTTGAACGTCTTGTGTGCTGAGTACGATATTCCTGAAATGTATTTTCCGTGAAAATGGAACAGAATGAAAGTACACATAATACTAAATATCTGTTTGGAATATTTATCTAATGGTTTGTAAACAAGTAAAATTCTGTTAATAGAAGTATCTGTATTCTTACCAAGGCCAGTAAAGGGTTGAAATTTATTTGTTGTCAATAAATAAATGAAAACATTTACTTTGTGGAAGCTGTGTATTTTGACTATGAAAAATACATTTGTCATTTTTCAGGTTTTGTTCATAATAGATGCTGGATGCAAACACTACTAAGTAAACAACAAGCTGCTGTGAATGACAACGCACAAAATAAAACACACTGGAGCACTCTGGTGTTTTCGAATCGGATACTTGTTGCACAACAGTTTCAATTAAAAAACATGTGCACAGTATTTCACTCAGTACAAACTGCCGCTAATGTATACATTTACGAAAAAAAAATTAAAGACATAAAAAGCCAATGCTAACGTAAAAAAAATCTTCAATCAAGTAAAATAAAGCCCTCCGTAGGAAGTACTGAATCTAATAAATTCTTAGTATTTCTCGCAACAGGTTTACATTTCCAATACATTATTTTATACAATTATTACAACTACGCTTAGACTGAGTTTAAAAATTCAACAGTAACATTTCTTTCAAGATAAAGAAATGTAGTAGAAAAAGTTTGGTCAAGGAACATACACAGGAAATCTCGGAGGATACAGGATAAGTTCTACTTTTCATACAAGGCCATTATCATCGAGTAACTACTATTGTTTGTATGAAACAAGGAAGTGTATAGAACCATACCTTTTCATTAGTTTCTTTTTTTTGTTTTTCAAATATAAATTTGATGGCATAAATAGTTACACATTCACATGTATATCATAGAGTGCAAAATGTTACGATGTAAGGTTATATGGTACAGTGATGCTGTTACCATGCTTTCATTTTATCTATTTAAAAATTTCCATAACAACACACACTAAAACTCTGTTTTATAATTAAAATATTTCAATAACAGCAATATACCAACAAAGCTTTCTACAGTTCACACTATTTATAAGAGCCACAACAACTAGAAGGTGAGGAACTGATTCACAGTGTAGCCATAAAAATATTAATTCTGAACGTTCTTATCTTTTCTTATTTTTTCACAACAATACTAAGACACATTCATTCTACTCACAACAAGTAATACTGAAAAGTGACGATATTTTCTTTCCTTGCAGGAAACCATTAACTCTGTGGTGACGCTACTACAAGAACGTCTCAAATATCACTTGCAGAAACTCTTCCAACTTCATGCTATATACGGTTAACTACTCGTTATGTATGCACGCTAGTTTTATCATGAAGTGAAATGAGATTCTCCTAAGAAACTGGGATAGTACAAGGAAACATTCATCTAATCAAGCTTTATACCACACACAAAAAAAGTGCATTCATACAACAAACATACGAAGTTCATGCACGCATGCATATACACATATATAAAGGAATGGAGTTTGTCGCAGATATAGAAAGTTCCTCCACAAATGTTAATGCCTTTTCATCTCCCCGTGAGTGGGCCTAAGTTTTCGTTCTCGTTAAAAGAATTACTATTATCGAAGATTTTTCTTTTTTTTCCTTCTTGAAATGGGTTTATCACAGAGTCTCCATTGTGTTTTCTGATGAAACTTTCTTCAGATAAATATGAGATCCTTTCTTTTTAAAAAAAATTCCATTGAAACGCTTCGGAGATCCAGGATTCTCACTTCAGTTGTCATCCAGCTACTTATTTTACTTCTTTTTTTTTTTTCTCTTTTTTGATTAGTGTTACCAGCTATAGTTCGAGACAGGAAATACCAGAAGAGATCACATGGGAGCAACTTCCCCCATTTTAGTCGATCCTGATCTTACTTCTGGTATTTCTTAACTGTCATACGAAATCCATGTCTGACTTCAACGTCTTCTTTCGCTTTTCGATCTGTCGTTCAACCAGCTTCTTCATTTCGGAGAATATAAATACCGTCGATGTAAGAGCAACCAGGAAAAGAATATCTGAAACAAACATACGGAAGTAGGTAAAACAAACATTTACAAACTTAGAACTTAACCTAAAAAATAAACTCTTTCGTTTCAAAATACCCTTAAGAATTTAACTTTAAAATTATTATTTCATTTTGTACCTTGCGCAAACTCACTATAAACATCAGTGCTGATGGTGCTGATCAGAACACCTGACTAATTTCAAAATAAAAAAGTAATCATCACTCTGTACTACTTAACCTCTAATAATGAACTAATGACCTACAGAGATATCTCTCTTGGGAAAATAAGAAGTCTTCAGATGGTTAGTCTCCATTACACTTCACAAACGCTAAAGTCTATTTCGGAAGCTCAATACCCACAGCAGCATATCCTGAGAGATTTTTGATATCTTGGGTTTTGTTTGACATCATTTAATGTAGCTGATTTTCGCAGTGCACACAATATTCTCTAAGTAACTCACAAAAAAAGAAAAGTATGGAGAGGAAATTTACGGAGAACAGGATAGCTCATTCTATTTCCAAACAGTGAAATAGCGTGCTCTTCATGCTCACGTGCTGTGTGTGCTACAGAACGTCTTACTAAAGGAATAAATTAACTTAATCAGGGATTTACCATTCCTGTGTGTCGTTCGGCATTCATTGTCGATATATTCCCATCATTATCTTCACAATACAAGATTCAATTGTGCAGGCATGACAAAGCATACCAAACAGTTAACTTTGGTCTACGCAACGGCCGATAAATTTCACGGATATTTCACATTGTGTGATGTGTGATGGTGAATTGAGTCAATTACAATGCCTAGAAAACTCTACCTGAACAGCAGTTACAGACTCTGTTCGAAAATTAGCTAAACAGCACCAACACCGTCACACACAGGCCAACACTTTAATAAATTAAGCTCCGAGAAGGATGATCATTTTGTACCATGTGCAGCATTGCTGCCAACCTATAGCGCCAAAATTTCAAACCCGTCAACTGTTTCTGACCAACTCTATAATACTGTAAAAGACGTTTATGAGCAACTCGAGTTACATAGCTGTTGTCTTTTCCAAAACCATGGTACTTAATTTAAGCTCGTTTTCTCGAGATGATTTACTGAGTGGAACACGAATCAAGACTGACTAAAAGGACACGCGAAAGTATCATAGCCTTACGATTTTTTTAGAAAGATATATCTATGTAGTAATTTTATTATAAAATACCTATAGTATTTTTTTATTTGCCTGAATTGGCCACCCATTTATAGCCACAGTCAGACACCGAATAACTACCAGTCTTTGGGATGACGCTCCCTCCACGAGAACTTCCTGGAAAAGGCGTAAGAATGGTAGCAACCAGGGTCTTATTCTAGGTATCAATACCATATTAATGAAACTGAAGAAAGCATTGAAAAACCTCAGTCATGGCCAGTAGGCGACTCGAACCTGCATGCCTCACTACTGAATCGAAGTTCGTGACCTTAACCACTAGACCACAGAAGATGAGTACATACAATGTCCACTCAATACTTATGTTTTAGTATGTTAGTTTCGTTTCGACTACATAAATTTATTCGAAGGAAAACCTGATATTATGGCAAACATGGGATAAGGGCTTCAAACGTAAGGCATTACTTTGCTTGAGATTTTTGCATAGTACTCTTTGCCCCATCAGGTGAATGTTGTCAGTATATTTTACGCAACACTGCGATTGCTGCCTTATCAAATCTTTACCCTATGGACAGATGCCTGAATTGCTTGTAATAGTTATAAGTACAGTTTACAATAAAATTAACTATTTGCCGATCACATTGCACGTAAGTAATTGCTTTGGCACTAAGCTAATGTGAATACAACTCCACTTCATTCTCAAACATAACTTGTTTCAGTTTCTAAAATTCCATAAATTTCTTTACACCGTGTTCGATTCAGTTACGAAAGCACTCTCAAAATGCTTCACTTACGTTCTAAGTCGAAGAAAAGGAACATTTTTAAATTAGTCCAGGCCCCAGTAGGAAAATCATAGTTGAAGTTTAATAGTCGAAACAAAATACGTGCGGTAGACATTTTCCTTTCTGGGCATAAGTCTGGGAGCCCGCCATATTGAAAAATGGCTGAAAAAAATAATTTCTAACGATCTGCAAAGTTAAATAAAAAGATATTACAGAATCAATGAAGGGGTTAGTTTGAGGCTCGACAAACGGACATTCATATTCAATTTTCAAAACATACATAGGTCGCCATCTGGGGCTCGTGGGCCCCTAAAAGGGGGGATTAATTCTTAAAAATGGATAATTTCTTGAAAACAAACTATACTTTTCCCTCCACCTTAGTATTTAATAAGCAGATTTAAACCAGGTAAACCGATATTCAGTTTAAATTTTCAAGAGATTTATAGATGGCTAGTTGGGACCACAAAGGGGCTCATCGTTAACATTTGATGGTTCCTTTAAAAAAAAAAAATAATAATAATTTCCACTGTGTTATTATTTTATATTATAAAAGATCTGAAGTCTTGTTTAAAGCTTGGCAAACAGACTTACAAATTCAATTTTCAGAAGACTCATAGATGGTCATATGGACCTTGCAGGGACCCTAAAAAGAGGCCCATCGTTAAAATTTGACGATTTATTGAAAATATGCTAATTCCCCTATCTTGGTATTTTATTAACAGATTTTAAGCAAGGCAAACAGATATTCAGATTCAGTTTCCAAGAGATGTATTGGTATCTATTTGGGGCCAGCAGAGCCCTTCAAAAGGAGGCATCGTTAAAATTTGACGATTTCTTGAATCCAAATTTATATTATTTCAGACATGATGTTATTTTATATTATACTATTTAATATCATTTTAGAGATTATAGCTGAGTCCCTGTACAGTTCATTCTAGGATTTATACAGACTCATTGTGGCAGTCCGCACGAACAACACTCTGGAACTGTGAAGTTGCATATCTTTCTCATTAAAGTACAAGATAACCAAAAACGTTCTTGTCATTTTTACGTCGCATGGGATGACGTGACCCGAAATAAGTGCCTCAGGTGCTGGAAAACCTACCGGTGGGAACATTGCCCGTGAAAAAGATAGGCAATTTGGTCACTCACAACAGTCACAGCTCAGGTAGTGACGAATAAAAATTTAGGTGTCGAAGCAGCTCGTTCGAGATTGTCTCCTTTATGACTAACAGTAAGTTGGTTTTGTCCGCAGACGAATACGTCAAGCCTTTGGGGATAATTCTGTGAATAAGCGCACTGCCAGGTATGGGTTCCAAAAATTCAGGTCAGGAGATGATGAACCCTGTAGTGGGCGCCCAAAGCCCTGGATGATGAAACCCTAAAGGCAGTCATAGAACAGGACGATAGCTAAGCTTATTGTGAGCCTGCTGAACGCTTCCAGGTTACTGATGAAACAGTCAAACTTCACCTGCACCGCACAGAAAATGCATACAATTGAGCAAGTGGGTATTCCATATACTGTCGGAAGCCAACAAGGACCAAGCAGTGACACGTGTTTTTCATTGCTTTCTCGGCACCGGAACACACCCATATTCGACCGAGTGATTGTTTTTCTCTTTTGTGTGCTGCTTTATTAACCCTTTTAAGTAACTGCCTTACCCAAAGTTTACTCTTTAAAGATATATCAAAGACGGTTGTGCACATACACAAACTTTTTAAAGGTTTTGACAACTTTTTTTCTTGTTAGTTGGTTCATGACATCAACAAAATGCAAAGAGGTTGGTTGATTAAAGCAGAATATATGTTAAAGTTTTTTCAATAGTTCAGATAACAGAGTGTATTTCGCAGTTGCTAAAGTAAAGCAATCTGTATTAAACAAACTGGTTGAAAGTGTGGTATCCTACTTCAAAATTTCACCTGTTTGCCTCTTTTCTTCGCAATTTCAAGAATCCTATAGCATCTGGTACTCTTTTTCATAGAATTTATTTTTATTTTATTTTATTTTTGGGTATAAGGTTGTGTAACTTTTACTGATTGGCCGGGTTTAGATCTTGGCTCCTTAATTCTTTCAACTTAATTCATCAGACAGCAATCCTTCAAGATGAAAATTTTGGTATGCATTTGCTCCACTCTCCAGAAAAATCAAAAACTATGCAGCACCTTCGTATAGAACAATAAGGTAACAACAACAACAACAACAACAAAAAAAAAAAAACTTAAAACTTTTGATAGTCGGGAACAGACAGGTATAAAGAAAATATCAATTACAGTTAGTCCTCAAAGTAATCCCCACTGGCATGCGGCACTTTTTGCTTACGTTTCTGCAGATGCCCTGCCGATAAAACTAGGGTTCTTGGAAGCAAAGAAAGAAGGCAAATGTACCTACCAAAAATCTACCTAATTGGAGAACGTTTTCCCAAAAAGTTGTTTCCCAGGGAAGGAAAGATGTGCTAATTTGTTGGCACAAGATCCGAGGAGTACGCTAGACTTCATAGTGCCTCCCAGCCTATTTGCTGTATGGTATCCTTGGCCACTCGCACAATTTGCGGTCTGACATTGTCTACAAGGAACAGTACATCCTTGTGATTCATCCATGCTGGCCCCTTTTGCTTACGTGCCCGGTGGTAGCAGCTAGTAGTGCATCGCTTGGCTACTAGTCCACCAAATACAGTGCATAATTTTGCGTGGGTGTAGAGGTGGACTTGTGGTGTGAGGCACAGGGTACCATTGTAACAACTAATGTCTGGCAGGTTTCAGAATCTCATACAGGACGCACTTCGCGTCACTAGTGAGCACTCGGTCGAATATAGGTGTGTTCCAGTGCCGAGAAAGCAACAAAAAATACTGTCACTGCTTGGTCCTTGTTGGCTTCCGACAGTATATGGAATACCTACTTGCTTAATTGTATGCATTTCCTATGCAAAGCAGGTGAAGTTTGAGTGTTTCATCAGAAACCTGGAAGCGTTCAGCAGGTTCTCAAGACGCTTAGCTGTCTTCCTGTTCTATGGCTGCCTTTAAGGTCTCGTCATCTAGGGCTTTGGGCGCCCACTGCGGGATTCATCCTCCCGACCTGAATTTTTGGAACCCATACCTGGCGGTGCTTATTCACAGCAATATCCCCAAAGGCTTGACGCATTCGGGCAACTTCATTCGGCTGCGGACAAAACCACCTTAAAGTCATAAAGTATACAACCTTGAACGAGCTGCTTCGACACCTAAATTTCTATTCGTCACTACCTGAGCTGTGACTGTTGTGAGTGACCAAATTGCTTATCTATTTCAAGACCAATGTTCTCACTCCGACCTCGGTAGGCTTTCCAGCACCTGAGGTACTTATTTCGGTATTAGTGGTCACGTCATCCCATGCGACGTCAAAAGCGACAAGAACCTTTTTGGTTATCTTGTACTTTAATGAGAAAGATATGCAACTTCACAGTTCCAGAGTGTTGTTCGTGCGGACTGCCACAATGAGTCTGTATAAATCCTAGAATGAACTGTACAGGGACTCAGCTATAATCTCTAAAATGATATTAAATAGTATAATATAAAATAACATCATGTCTGAAATAATATAAATTTGGATTCAAGAAATCGTCAAATTTTAACGATGCCTCCTTTTGAAGGGCTCTGCTGGCCCCAAATAGATACCAATACATCTCTTGGAAACTGAATCTGAATATCTGTTTGCCTTGCTTAAAATCTGTTAATAAAATACCAAGATAGGGGAATTAGCATATTTTCAATAAATCGTCAAATTTTTAACGATGGGCCTCTTTTTAGAGGCTCTGCAAGGTCCATATGACCATCTATGAGTCTTCTGAAAATTGAATTTGTAAGTCTGTTTGTCAAGCTTTAAACAAGACTTCAGATCTTTTATAATATAAAATAATAACACAGTGGAAATGAAATAGTTTTTTTTTTTTTTAAGAAACCGTCAAATGTTAACGATGAGCCCCTTTGTGGTCGCAACTAGCCATCTATAAATCTCTTGAAAACTTAAACTGAATATCGATTTACCTGGTTTAAATCTGCTTATTCAACATTAAGGTGGAGGGGAAAATGTAGTTTGTTTTCAAGAAATTATCCATTTTTAAGAATGGGGCCCCACGACTTGTTTTGAAAATTGAATATGAATGTATGTTTGTCGGGCTTCAAACCAGCTCCTTCATGGATTCAGTAATATCAATTATTTTTTATTTTTTTCAATTTTGCAGATCGTTAGAAATCTAATTTTTTCAGTCATTTTTCAATATGGCGGTCTCCCACTTATGCCCAGAAAGGAAAATGTCTACCTCACATATTTTGTTTCGACTATTAATGTACTAACTACAATCAATGAGACACTTTGTCAACTATGATTTTCCTAGGGCCTCGATTAAACAGAATTACATACGTTTTTATTAGACTAACCAACACAACACAAAAAAGCTTCAATACATGCAGAAGTTATGAACAAATAGACCATTAAGCAAAATGCCCGCTGTTTAATGTTGAGCTGATATACAAAGGACTCGATTGCAATTTATCTTAACCTTAGGCCTGGTTTGAGCAAATTATTTTATTTTGCCAATTTTTGCCAATTTCAATACATAATGCTTAAATTTATATCTAAATGCTTATTGATACTTATTCCCACTTTTTAGAAAATTAAACCTACTACATTTCACAACTAGTTTTTCTTCTTAAAGTAAAGCTTAGACAAGTTTTCTTTCAATTCCGAAAACAGAAAATGACAAACGCACGAAATCTCAAAGTTCATGCACTATGTCCCGCGAAATGAAGAAGTTTCCCTACTAAAGTATGTTACATGTTTATTTAAAATAGTATTTGAGAAAATATTTTTCTATTTTCTGAAAAATCATCAAAATTTTGCATGCTCCATTTTTACATTTCCAGGTTCTTACACGCTTCATATTATTAACTTGCTCTGTAATCATCTCTGGTACAAATCTTGTAATTGATTTTTAACTCACTTCCCATCATCCAATTTCTTTGAAATTTTGTAAACTTGTTTGCTTCCGATGACTAACATATTCAATCATTAAATATACGATAGAATAATCCAGTGAACTGTAATAAATTAATTAATAAAATGATCGGAAATCATCCTTAAATGCACGCAACGCCGCATCTATTATGTGAAGTTTGGGTTACCTATCTCGCAGGGAGCTTTATATTCATCTATCATACATAAAAAATTAATTAAAAACACGTTTTTTTAAGATGGACTAAAAAGTAAAAAAAATATTAAATTGAATTAATCTTATGAATCGGAAAATAAAAGCGTGGATGCTTATCATAAAATCATATCTAAGAGCAACCACGCTTTTACTTAAAGATTCATAAGGTTAATTCAATTTATTATTATTTTACTTTTTAGTCCATCTTAAAAAATTGACTTAAATCTTTTTAGTCCATCTTAGTTATTTTTTAAAAATCCTTTTTTTTTTTTTTTTTTTAAATTCTAGTGTCTATATGTAAACCTATTTTTAAAGCGTTTGCTTCATACACGTACCCCGAATTCTGCACCAACTATGTGAGAACACTGACTTAGTGATTAGGGCTGTAACCTCTAAGCAGTGCTCTTGTATGTTGTCTAAAATCATAGAATGTATGGAATTTGTAATTATCAATGACAAAGCATGGAGAACATATCAAGCGATAAATAATATCTTGAGACAATACTTTGGTTTCGGTTACCTTTTTATGTTCCACCCTCTAAGTCATTAAAAAAAAAATCTCGTTACAGTTATTTGCTCTTAATATCAACCCTTACAAGCAACTACCAGTCTCTATGACAGGTTATCTACAGAATCCACAGAAGCCAAATGCACGACTTTTGCATGCAACCAAAAGAGGAATTCTTGGGACCAGCTAGGGAACCCGGGAGTGCCACATTCGAATTCACAAGATATGAGTCCACTGGGTAACTATATTTCTCAACACATCCTGTTGTAACATTAAAAGTATTAAAAGTTCACAAGATCAAACATGCTTCACATGTATGAGAAATTTTTCCGCATGTTTATGAACATACTAAATGCACCATTAAAAACGGTTACAAATTACAGGTTTACTTGACTCAATTCAGAACCTGAAACTCAATTTCATGACCAATGACTATTTCATTACTTCTTTGTGCCTTTCATGATCTGTAGACACCCTGTTCTTGTTCCTACTTACTACTTTTTTTAATTAATTACTGGTATGGAAACTTACCTGTTACCGTCAATGCCTCTGTTTGAAATACTCGTTGTAGCGGAGGAAAATAAATTACCAGCATTTGACCTACTACAGACAACGTTACAGCCAAAAGGAACATTCGATTTGTCGTGAGACCAATGGTGAAAATTGATTTACTCTAGAAAGAAACAAGAACTAATCAATAAGAAATATTACAAAGTATTACATAAAAATGTAAAATACGTCACAAAAACTTAATGCTCTATATATATATATATATATATATATATATATATATATATTAATGCCAATACACCCTAAATCCCAAGGGTACATGCCACACCTCTAATGTTATATACATTGCAAATTTTGTGATGCCTTTTATGTGGGGGAAACAGGCGAACCTCTCAACGTTCGTGTTAACCATCGCCACATTTGCACTATTAAACCCGATGCCCTAGTCTCCTTACACACCGATTCTCACAACACCAATTCTGACCTATCTTTCCTGGTTGCCATAATCCACATTTAACCCCCTACGACCAGCACCTCAACACGACGTCTGTGGGAAGGGGCCTTTATTCATGGTTTGAGCGCGAAAATGTATCCTGGACTTAACTTCAATAACTCTAACCCGTTTTCTCTGCATTTTCAACACTTTTCCTTCCACGATCCCATTCAGTACTTACAACGCTGTACAGTTGTCAACTGTTCCACGCGCCATTCAGCACTCAACTGTTCTCCAAACGATTCACCGTCCGCTACGTGTCGCTACTGTCTGCCTAGTCTTTTGTTCTGTCCACGTGTGTGCGTCTCTCTTCCTCTACAGCAAGTCTACGATATTGATATCGAAATATTGCAAAAAAAAAAAAAAAAAAAAAAAAAAAAAAAAAAAAAAAAAAACTATATGAAAATTAGTGCTGTGTATGCGTGTGTGTGTTTATTTTTCTATGGAACATATACGCTGTAAGTAATCATGAGTGTCACAGCCTTATTAATAGTTATGATTGAATTGAATTTTATTTATGGTCTTTAGGCATCTAAGGCTCAGACCCGGATAGGGGAGGGGAAAGGATTCAGGAAGGTGTCGGCCAGTGCCTATGTTGAAGGTGCCATCCCGGCATTTACCTGGCGTGATTGAGGAAAAACCCTGGAAAAACCTCAGTCAAGTTGGTCGGCCACTGGGATCGAACCCAGGACCTCCCAAATGCTACGCCAACACTCTACCACTGAGCTACAGCGGCTCGGTTTCAGTTGACATAACGTGCAAAATATTCCAAACACATTTACGCTTGATCGTCCTCATGCAAGTTGTACGATTGGATTATGGAATCTGAAAGATGTTGAGATCTGCCTATTCATCACGCAAAAAAAAAGTTAAAAGAAAATGGTGAAGTGTGGTTGCGTTTTAAGCTGGAAGTTCAAGTACTGAGATTTGGAGTAAGCAATTTTGACGGAATTTTGTTTGATTCCAAATAATAATATTTCTTAATAATTTGGACTTTCTGAAAGAAATTATCATGCGTCGTTGCTTGAAAACAAGGATCTTTAGTTCTATTCTTTTGAATTTTTGAGGGGCTGTCATTATTGGTCGCATAACGGTGATTTACTATGTAAACATTAGCAGTTTTGTGTTAAACTTGTGGAAGTAGCCGTAATATGAAACTGGACAGAAATACGAAGCATTCACATGGTTGTCCTTTAAGTTACACTGCTGAGAAGGCAGTTATGCTTAAGTCCGGAACAAGTCCGGGAGAGCATTTTTGCCGGCCATCAATTTTCCAAGGCAAGGAATGGGGCAGGTAACAAGACAAAACCTTATTTCGATTGAATGCATATGCAAATGCATAGTATGTAGTAAAGTTGCATTCTGTCCTAAAGATCGAACCTGCGTTCGGAACGGTTTCGGCTACGCACATCAATGTGCAGACGAACATATTTCTAGAAAGACACATAAAAATAATTAAATAGTTCAACTCCACATTTACTCACCGAAACTTTTACCTTCTGAATTATATAATTAATGTTTTGGTTTGCTGCCTATTTATGAACTTCATTTCTTTTCCCTAATCTTCAAAGAATTAGTAATACTCTGTATAAAAAGAATAAAATCTTTACATCTCTCTTCTTATGCAACCACGCATGGTAGTTTCTATTCAAATTATTTAGAACCTGTTATTTTGGAATTACACAAATTTTCCTTAAGAATTTCTTGCTCCAAATTTCAATACTTGAGCTTTCAACTTAAAACGCAACCACACTTCACCATTTGCTTTTTCTCTTTTGTTTTTTTCGTGATGATTTCTTTCCATTTTCATTCATAATTATTAAGAAGGGTGTGACATTCATGACTTCTATTAACAAAAACACCACACACACTTTGTATTATGGATCGTTTTAGTAACCAAGAACCTTATCCCATCTCCTTTCCATTATTTTTTTTGTTTTGTGCCTTCAAATTTCGAAAAATTGATTACCAATCGGGACTCAAACGCGGAACTTTAAACCTGTCTCATGACCTGACAACTGGGACCACTGCGGTCGTCTATTACCCTATACTGCATTGTTTGCATGATTAATCACTGCCATCCAGGGTTGCAATGACATTCTCTCTCATTGATAACAATAAATAAATAATTCGTTGAATGTATGCCAGTTCGGAGAATAGCTTTGACCCCTGTTGGTTATGTAACCACGCATTTTTTTTAAAAATCATTCGGCAAATTGAATCTGTTTGAGATATCGACTTAGCACAAACGAATTATTGTTACCTGCTGGAAAGTAGTCAAGATCATGCACATTTCGGCCTACCTTTACTTCGGAGAATTTCTGGGAATCCATTATGCAACCATCGCACAATTTCGAAATATGCATTTTAGGATAGAGCAGTTTGGAAGTTTTCGATGGTACCTTGACCCCGCAGTTCTACTGTTAATAGTATTGAAAATATGAAGCTCTAAAACCCATTTTCCCACGCTTTCGGCAGCCTGTAGCTCCGAAACAAAGCGGAATTAGATAAATTACAAAGATACATTTTCTCTTTATTTTGATGAAAACTTTTCGTTCCTAGAGTTTTGACAATGAATGTTTGTGCACCCTGTATATATGAAATGGTAAAACAGGTAGAAGAAAGGATACTTACATGGTAGATTCTTAAGACAGGTGTACAATAACTTCACAAACACAACAGAAAAGATGTTCGTGTCGCAAAAGCGTTTTCAACAGGTAGGAGAGAAAATAGACAGAGCGGATACGTACGGGACTGGTGTTAAGGAAACGCCATGTTGTCAATTGATGCTGGGTGACAGTGTAGCCAGGTTATGGACGCGGGAAAATGACTAGATGGGTCGGAAAAATACCAAACGGAGAAGAAAGAGCAAAGTTTATTAGAAGCGGGTAAGGGGCTTCCTGAAGGAATAAGAGGGAAAAGAATCAGAGGGGAGGGGGATATAATAATAAAGATGAAGGAGAGAACAAAGAAAAGAAACAATATAGAAAAATAGAATAAAAGTGCAACTAGAGACGGAACAAAGAAAAGAAAGGAAGATGACGACTGCGCTGCAGGAAGTTACAGGCAGTTGCGGCCGGGTTCATAGTTGGCGGAGAGGATAGAGATGTACGTCTGCTCCCATCTCTTTCCAACTGTGGCAGGTAAATCAGAGTTCAGGACTTTCAGGATTCTGACTCGAAGGGTTTCGTAAAAGGTGCAGCCGTGATAAGAAGTGTGTTCAGGTATGGGGAGGTGCGAAGCTAATATTTGGAGAAGTAGC
Source organism: Lepisma saccharinum (assembly GCA_022664845.1). Classification (NCBI taxonomy): domain Eukaryota; kingdom Metazoa; phylum Arthropoda; class Insecta; order Zygentoma; family Lepismatidae; genus Lepisma; species Lepisma saccharinum. Next base: position 24,312 of record JAGDQP010002088.1, read on the forward strand.
GAAGGTTGTTGAGGAGTTTGGGTTTCGCCAACGTAGAAGGCGGAACCAAGGTCACAGAGTAGGAGATAAACGAGACTGGAAGATATGCAACTGCCGGAGTGTCGGATAGAGTACGTCTTGTGAGTGACAGTATGTACGAAGGAAAGACTGGGATCAAAAATAGGACAGGTTTTGCAGCGGGGTGTATTGCACTTGCCAGGTTTGGGAGGAGAAGCGGGATTGGTCCAGTTCTGGTGAGAATCGTGTTCAGATTCGGAGGTCTGCGGTAAACAATTTTGGGGCACGACGGGAAAACCCTTTCAGTTTCAGGTGTCGCAATGAGTATGAGGTGTGCCAGTTTGAGGAGCTTTTTGAGAACTTGAAGGCTGAGGTGGAACTGGGTGAGAAGATTAGGAGCGGAGGGAATTTCACGGGAAGGTCGGTTGGAGTTGGGGTGATTATGGGCACAGTCCAGTTGTTTACGGATGAGGTGTTTGGGATATCCACGGTCAGTGAGAGCTGAGGAGAGGGTATTGAAATAGTTTTGGAGCAGGTCATCAGGTCTCCAGACGTCTCATGAAAAGGTTGGCGTAGGAAGGGGCCATGCGAGTGCCCATAGCTGTGCCTTTGATTTGCATGAAATTGTGGTTCTGAATGGTGAAGTTGTTCATGGTGAGGACATACTGGGCTAGCTGAAGCAAAAATGGTGTGCTGGGTTTACGAGGACTGGGGCGTGTATCGAGGAAGTGTTCAAGGGAAGCGAGGTCATGGGTGTGGGGAATTTTGGTGTACAGTGACGTCACGTCGACTGTAACTAAGATGGTGTCAGGTGGAAAAGGATCACAGATACCATGTGTGGGGAGGAAGTGGTTGGTATCCCTGATGTAGGAAGGAAGGGCCTGGACAAACGGTTGGAGATGGTGGTCAAGGAAAGCGGAGATTCTTTTAGTGGGAGAGCCACTACTGGAAACGATGGGTCGGCCGGGATTACCAGGTTTATGGATTTTGGGAAGTAGGTAAAATTTAGAGGTTATGGGACTGTCATGACAGAGTGTTGAGACAGTGGAACGCGACACCCGCTCATGGGGTCCATGCGCTTGGAGGTACGTGCGGATCCTATTAAGAAAAGATTGGGTGGGATCTTCCTCGAGGGGACGGTAAAAGGTGGGATCGGAAAGTAGTTTGAGGGCTTCAGATTGGTAGTCAGAGTAATTCATGATTACCGTGGTGGATCTCTTGTCAGCCGGGCCAATAATGATGGTAGGATCAGAACGAAGGTTAGATAGCTCTTCGTTTTGCAGTTGTGAGGTTGTGATATGATAGAAACGTGTCAGTGAAGCCTAGGTTAGCAATTCGTTTCGAGAGAAAGGAAAATGTACAGTTCAAAAGGGTGGTTTGGAGGGAGAGGGGAAGGGTCTTTACTAGAGGGAGGAAGGAATTTGTGAAGGCTGGGATGAGTTTCGATGTCAGAGGTTCTGGCCTGAGAGGTGTCAGGATGGGTGGACCAGTGGTAGTGCCACCTGAGGTTACGAGCAAAGGCTAGGAAATCATTAAGTAGGTTGGTTTGTTCAATATGGCCGGAAGGAGAGAAGGAAAGACCGTACGAAAGGACTTTGTCTTTCTGCGCTCTCTCAAGGCTCCTCTCTTCCTTTGCTTCTCCCTTCATCCTCCACCCCTTCCCCCCTACTCGGACTGCCCCCCCCCCCCCGTTTTATTAGTTGTCCTGATCCGACCTCTCATAGCAGTTGCCGGAGCAACCTAACCTCTGCCCCTCTGACCTTCAAAAGTAACCACGGAAGTGAACCCGCCACCTTAAACCAACCAAAACATCCTAAACACCTGCAGCCAGTTCTCAACTTTTCTTCCCGCACACTTTCAGATACCGAACACAAAGTCGAGAAAATTTGGAAAGGTGTTTGGATTTCAGGTTAAGCAAGAGACGGGAAGCATCAGTAAGGGTTTCGTATATGTTAGGGATGATACGGGAATCAGGTATATATACAATATCTTCATTTACAAACACGTTTCAGAGTCATGAAAATTTTCGTGTTACCTGTTAATAGTAAAATTTGATATTTAAATTATCAACCGAACTCAACTGGCGTGGTGTAGTGTTGAATACCACACCCTGCGAATCGATATGGGAGATAGATTAGGCTAAAACTGCCATACAACTTCGGAATTTTCCTTCAGTTTCACCAAGCGAATAACAGTATATTACTTAAAGAGCATATTATCTGGATGCTTAATTTCCTATTCTTATTGCTAGAAGTTGTACTCATCGAAGTCATTCCTCCGACCTGGGATGAGTTAAAACTTCAAGAGCCAACTGAGATTAAAACAAATAAAAGCAGCAGCTGGAAGCGAAGTTCTTTTTTAACTTATAATTACTTACACTATGCGATAGCAGAATCCTATTTACATTGTACGAGATTCATGCTGATTCATTCAAATTCTTTGCCAAAGAACAGGAAAAAGAAAAAAAAAACTACCCTGTAACCCCTAACTTGCCTATTAATCCTCACACATTTGTAATTTTACTATCCTGCAGTATCCAACATCAAGTTGTTCTTCTCCTGGGTTTCAAATATCAAATTCTGTTTTCCATCAATTCCATATTTGCATTTGTTAATCTCCTGGTTTTTAAATACTTACTTAGTCAATCTTAATTTTGTTTTTAGAAAGAAAATTAAAAAATATTCTTCGGGTTTCATTGAGATATATCTATATTTTACTATTCAGACTGTGTTTAAAGTACTTACGTGAAAATGTTTATAATTGATTCACATATAAACACGCTGTGTACTTACATGCACGCTATTTACACAAGTACGTACATTAAGCACCATTTGAATTGTACAACACGGTTATGTAGGCCTACGTAACATTCATGGTATTCACATTATACTCTTTGTACGCCGTAATAAGTTCTCCGGTGAGGACTGAGGTTATTTGAAATTCACTTTAGAAACCCATTTTTTATATGGCAGATTATAATGTGACCTATCCGTTTTCATTTTCCACCAACTTGCCTGACCTGTCGAGGTTTCTTAATACGTTGTTTTACGAGCGTTTGACTAAACAAAGTATTTGTAGACCTTTTATATTATTTGTTTTTAAAACAAAGTATTAGGTAAAATAAAATATTAGTCCTTGCAAATAGGTCTTTTGAGACTAATTCAAAATGATGCAAATTTGAGTGTGGAAGTAATTCCTTATTGCAAGTTATTTGCAAACAGCCATTAAACATGATTTTGTTACACAAGATAATGGGACTAGGATAATTCATACCTATGTTGGTAATTCGCCTTCTTTTACACAGATTTATCCTTTCTTTTAATATGAGCGAAACGTTGATTATTATGTTCCGAGTTACATTCCAAATCGAAAACACTTCGATAAGGGTCATTTTAGCAACTTTTGACTTCGGCCCGTCACGATTATACACAGCAATGTTTGTTAAAATCCGCAAACATCCATGTGCCAGGCGGGATTCAAACCCGCGACCTTGGAGACCACACTACAGCAATCGACATCCAAATTCGTAGAGGCCATTACTAACGGTAAGTATGAATTGTCTAGACGAATATTAAGCAATTATTTATTCCTATTACCTGAGACCGGCAACTAAGAGCATTAAACATATCAAAAAACACGAAACAGGTGAATGTCATGGTTGTGTCCCTTGGTGTGATTTTGTTATCACTCATCTGGAAAAGAGAAAAATACAACATACCTTAAATATTACATCGAACTTTCCTCCTTGGCTAGTCTTTATTACTACAGTAACACCCTGAAAATTACCATTAAACTTAACTTGACATTAGCTTTATTGTTTTCAATGTAACACTTCGAACAACCTCAACTGAAATAATAAATTTCACAGCTAGTAAGTCATAGTAAATTAACCTAACATCCAACTGACATTAATTCATTCAATTTGGTTACTACAAACCATTGTAAGTGCGATCATAAAGCACATTTAATTCGTAATCCAACAATATTAGGATTAAAACAACGTTAATTGGAACAAATGAGTATTCAAATTTAATTAGAAAACTAAGCCAAGTGTATTTCTTGCAAATTATGTCAATTACTCATTAATAATGTCATGTTCGCTCAGTAATTTCTCCCTTCCAACATGGCTTCTTACCAAATAAATCGACTGTAACTAATCTTGTTGAATTCATACATTTTTTGACTACTCAAATAGACAATAAAGGTCAAGTTGACGTAATTTACACAGATTTTTCTAAAGCCTTCGATGTTATTAATCATGACATCCTTCTCAGCAAGCTTGTGTCTTTCAACTTCTCATTGAACCTTCGTCAGTTGATAGCGTCTTATTTGTACCACCGTATAAACAGTGTGCGTTATAAGAATATTACATCCGAGGAATTTGTTGTAAATTCTGGGGTGCCGCAGGGACCGAACCTAGGACCTCACTTGTTTTTGTTATTTGTAAATGACTTGCCCGGTGTAATAACATCCCCCAACAAGCTATTGTTCGCAGATGATTTAAAAATCTATCGTAGCATTTCCTCTCAATTAGATGCTTTCTCCTTACAAAATGACATCAACGCAGTCTCCAACTGGTGCAAAACAAACATGTTGTTATTAAACATTTCAAAATGTAGTGTAATGACTTATACTAGAAAAGGAACTATTTGGAATTTGAATACAGTATCAATGAAACACCACTGGTCCGAGTAGACTCTATCATCGATCTTGGTGTGACCATAAAGACCAACCTCTCATTTGATGTACACATTAAGCGTATTATCGGTGACGCTTTTAGGAATCTCGGGTTCGTAATGAGACAAGGAAGTGACTTCTCGAATATTGATGTTTTAAAAACTTTATATACCGCGTATGTTCGATCTAAGTAGAATATGCTGCAGTAGTATGGCATCATAATACAAAGAAGAACACACGGGAAATTGAAATTATACAATCTAAATTTGTTCGCTTTTTAACATACAAACAAATAGGAATATACCCTAAATTCGAAAACTACTTGGACCTAGTAAACAAGTACTCATTCCAATCTCTGGAAAATAGAAGAGTTAATTTTCTACTATCTTTTCTACACAAATTAGTAAATAGTAAAATTAATTCAGAAAAAAATATTATCCGAAATAAGGTTGCACGTCCCGCAAAGAGTTACTCGACCTCGTAATGCAGTCTTCGACCTCCCACCCCAAAGGACCAATGTATTATATATATCGCCTATTAGGAGAATGTGCTCATTATATAATTGTATTCTTAAGGCATGTCCAGAGTTAGACATCTTTAATGTAAATACAAGTGAATTTCATTGTTATATAAAGTAATGAATTGTTTTTACAGAATGTCACCACAAAGCATCAAATATGAATATATACAGTATCTTGTAGAATGTATCATATGTACAATGAACACCTGAACTAGGTACATAACCTGTTGTGTTCAATAAATAAATAAATTACGACACCTGCTTCTCTAGTGGTTAGTGCACGCTTTCTTTCTTTGGGCACGGTCCCAGGTTCAAAGTCAGTATTACTTCTTGTTGAACGTAGTAGTTCGGAGCCCACTTAAACAAGAACTGTACTCTCGTTCTTAGAAGCTCGGTTAGAACGTTAATTATAATTCACATAACTGACACCTATTGATTTTAGATTAAACAGTAATGGTTGACAGCAACCAGCAATCCCTTGAGGCCGTACGTAAATACAAGTGCTCAAAATCCTAATAAATTTCCACTGATTTATTCTACGTGGTAAATACTGAGATTGAAAGTGTCAATGAATACTATATACAAAGCACCATGTCACAGGCAGATATGAAGTTCAAACGTATAATTACTTACATTGCAGACCCACACAGCAGGAGCATTCCAGATCTCCTGATGCTACCACTAGAACGTTAATTTACCGTCAGAACACTTCTTTATTCATATCCATGATAAAGGGTACTTTCTCTGTAGCGGGACAGAATAATAATAATAAAAAAAAAAATCTTGCTTCTACCAAAAAATGCAAATGATGAAAAGTACGGTAAGTGAAATTCACAAACAAGAATATCAGGGCATATCATAAGCACCGGTATCTTTTCATTTTATGTGTAAATAGAATAACGAAATCCTTTCCTGGGGCTATGCTTTTATTGTTATAATAATTGTCTTTAAGTACAACCTCTTCTCATTTCATTTTTCAAGGTTTTGAATCTCTGACTTGAAGTCCGTGAATTTCGATATGAAAAACTAACATCGTCTGTTTTAACTTCCGACATATCGAAGATTCTTCCTGGCATAAGTCATTCTTGCAGGATGTCGTATCGCACTGTCTTGGTGAAAAACATCACCTTTGCAATTAACGAGTAGGGGACATTTTTCTGCAAAGTATTACATAGATGCTGTAGCTGCTAAAATAGCCGCTACTATGGTTCGTTCGGTAGCACAAGCTCATAATAGATTATGCCTTGCATATCACACCAAACAAACACAATCTTGGAAGGGTAAAGTCCTAGCTTAACCACTGTCGCAGGCACATTTCCTTTGTGAAGCTATCAATTAAAAAAATATATAGCTTTTAGGCACCTAAGGCTCAGGCCGGCATAGGATAGGGGAAAGGATGTGGGATGGCGTCGGTCAGGGCCTAAGTTGAAGGTTCCATCCCGACATTTTCCCTGGTGTGACTGATGAAAAACCCTGGAAAAACCTCAGTCAGGATGGTCGGCCGGTGGGATTGAACCCACAATCTCCGGAATGCTAAGCCAGCGCTCTACCACTGAGCTACGGCCGCTCGGTATATAGATTTTTGCGTTGAAGACTCTAGAGCAAAGGATCCACTTCTCATCTCTCAAACGAATCCGTTCAAAAATTGTTCTAACTTTGCACGAAAGAGCAAGGAAGTGAAAAAGTCCGCACGCTCCAGCAGGTTTCGGACAGCTACAATTGCTATATGTGGCCTCAAGTTAGCGCCATTTCCTATCATGTGTAATGGCAAAACGTTGCAAGCCCAACTACACTGGCACCGTGTCTTATCATGACCATGGTAAGCTTCATAGACTGGTCGTCAGGTAGAGTCGTTCTATCGGTATAATAAAAGTAACATTATTTATCGGAAGACCTGATACCTTAGATATTAAAGAATGCAAGTTTGTATGATTTTCCACCCGACACTATTCTACACACAAAAATATTTGAATATTTTCCCCAAACAATGTATTGATCATTTTATTCTTGAACGTATACAAAGTCAGTAACAACATTACTACTTACTTCTCGTTTAAAGACCCAAAGAGTGCCACTGATGATGATGAGAGCAGAGAGTAGAACGTTGACGACAAGAGATCTTGTTATCATTGGCTGTTGGACATTGCGTGGCTTCTGTTTCACTACGTCTCGATCAACCGGTTCAACTCCCAAACTGCGAAAAGAGCACATTTTAACACACAAGTTACACCTAATGTTTGGATATTATAACATATTTACAACATGAAAGCCAGCTAGTACAAACAATTACTTCCTCGTCAACACCCATGACACAATTTTCTTCTTAATGTAATTTAACACATTACTATGACAGTACAGATAATTTCATGTAAGAAAAAAACAAATTTCGAAAAAACAAAAAACATGTAATTTCAGTTCTTTTTAATAAAGACAGTCAGTAAAAACTAGAAAATCACGAAATTATATTACTTCATTACAGTTAGGAACCATGGGTTTCAATATTCAGTGAAAAGTATGACACTATTTTTACCTTTGGGCTGGAGGACCGTCCATAATAATGTTAATCCACAAAATCTGCATGGCATTCAAAGGGTTAGGAATACGCATCAACGTTGACAAGGCAATCAATGACAGAGCAGCAATACTCGTACTCAACTGGAATCTCACGAAGTTGCGAATGTTGTAGAATATGGCTTTTCCTTCTTCTATGGCAGCACTGAAAAATGAATAAAGCACCTTTTAACACCAGAATAAAGAAAGAATTGTACTGGAAGGTAATTGTGTGCCTTCATTCATTAGAAAGAAAACTACGTGTGGTTCCCCAAACAATGAACTAAATATTGTCATTTTACTGTGTATACATGCTTCACTAATCTTTTATATTTAAAAATGGAATCCTTGCTCTTCCATTTTAGTGTTTCTGTAGAAGAGTAAATAGATCCTAAATTACATCAGATTATCTGTGAACAATGTATCTTTTTTGTCTGCTACTTACCTCGATCAAAGGAATATGCGTCTGTCACTTAGAATGTAAGTTTAAAATTTCACCTTCAACCTTTTCTCATCGTTCCTCTGGAACATGAATTGGATGCTTGTTCCAAGATTTATCTAAACCATGTTTTATCTGCTTCTTCAGAGGTAAAACAATATACTGACACATTCCTAACAACTTTACGAAAAAAAAGAAGTGGTTCTTAGGAAGACTATGTTCTTGAATTTATCGCGAACTTAGAACCAGGCCCCGAATATAGTGATTTTACCTCGAGTTGGCACTGGAGAGGCACGTAGGGAGGTTTCCCAGAGTTTCCTTTCAGTTACACCAGACGAATGCCAGTACACAGAGAAAAGGCCTGGCTGCTACATTCTCCTTCTCTGCTTCCCGAAGGTGGCTCGATGAAGAACGTGATTCATCGGGCACGTGCCAGACCTCTGCCATAGTTGCCTCTATAGCTCAAAGTAAATTAAAAATTAAAATTATAGCCGCTTGGATAGGTTCGAATTAAATGTTTGCGAAACAAGTATGGTACAAAAATAGTAAGGCTGCTAGATTCTAACCGCTTCATGACTCTTGTACTCTTAACTTTTTTATGTAATTTCATTTTCCCTCATTTTCTGGCTTCAGATTTAACATGCTACGCTAATTGAGATCACGTCAGCTTAGATTGCATTCAATATGAAAAGAGTACAAAGGCCGTGAAGTAATTAAATAGAGCAGCTTCAAAGGAGCTTTAGATTTTCAAGCTAAAAGTTCCGGAACGCTCATATGAAACCCCCATAAACAGATGACACCACCTACTTTTTTTTTTATAAGTGCGCCCTACCGTAATTGATCATTCAGTTGGTTATTAATATGAAACAATGCTATACAATTTTACTGACTACGAATGAGTACGCATTAGTCACTGAAATTCTTAATGTTGATTGAATTGTACAAATGTTCTACAAGAACACTGATCCGAAATACAAGAAATAAAAAGTACGTTAAGACTAATATCGATAATGTTTTGCTGGAAAAATGCAACGATCTAAAATATTGAGTAACTATTGATAATATAGTATGTATTGTAATAATTTCACTCGAATCTGACTAATGGGAGCAGCTTCTTATAATACTTACTTCAATGGGTTTGTTCATAAATTAAGGAAATAAATTAGTAGTTTTCCGAGTTAGTTGACCTGTTTCCTGTGGAAGTGGTTTCTTTGCCAAAAAGAAAAGCAAGATTTTTCATCTCTCAATAAAGTGTTTCCTAACAACAGTTATATATTGTTAAATTGAAGCAATTTTGAACTTAATTGTTATCGCCTTATGCCACTCTTTGTCAATTCTTTAACTAATGATTGTTAAGAATGGACAACAAACAAGAATTCCATGTCTCTTCAGAAAAGTTGAAACAACTAGTATAAAGGGTTTTAAAATTTTTAGTTAGCCGACGTCACTGTTTTCGCGTCTTCGTTATATTGAAACGACGAATAATTTCCAGTAGTTTCCTGAGCTTATCTACAACCAGGAAAACAAATGTTCATGATTATTGTTGTCTTGAGGGGTAACAAAAATTTATAAAGTTCACAATGTTAGAAACTTTCACGTTCAAAGTTTTTTTTTTTTTTTTTTAAATCGAGCAAAATAAAAAGTTTGTAATCTTTTGGCACACAATTAAGGTAACAATAACTATATAAATATCCAAATTTACACGAAGTGTGAGGGATTCACGTACTACAAGTCTGATATATATACATTTTTTTAACTTTCAGTAATGGAGCTACTTCAACTGAATTTCTATAGCATGGCCCATGCCAGCAAAACTTGTATCATACATGAATATTGAGTTGTGAAGAGCAGTGGTCGTAAGCACAGCTAGAGAACTAAGCAACAATACGGTTAGCCTAAGTGAACTATTTAACGTGTCTATATAGCACTGTTAAGCTGAATAAGTCTTCGAATAAACTGCGAATGTCATTCGTTTTTAACTCATGACCTTCAGACAAAAGGTTCAGATGAGCTTACAGTAAGGTAAGCCACTGACAGTAGAATTAAACTGGAACCACCACTCCATTCTCCTAATATGATGTCTGATATTCTATCACTCGATTTGCTTATTTATGTGCACACATTTAACACTGAAATATTGTAAACAGAGCTTCACTTAATTTTACGCTATGCAACTTCATTTACAAACAATAGACTATTCTAAACTCTTATTCTTTTTCAGAATCAAAAGAAAGAAAGAAAGAAAAGACAGAATCAAATAGTATGAAATAAAGGCACAACGTAAAAATTACGAATACTTACATTATAGTTTGGAAATCATCATCAACTAGTATCATATCTGCAGCTTCCTTGCACACATCTGTTCCATTCTTTCCCATAGCAATACCAATGTCTGCTTTCTTCAAAGCAACTCCATCATTCACACCGTCACCTGTCATACCCACAATAATGCCATTTCTCTGAAGAGCCTGGAATGGTTACAATAGAAAAATAAAAACCTCTGAGGGAGACATACGCCTACTTTCACAGAAAAATCTTTCAAGTATAACTGGAACAAGTTATCAACTCATTTCAAGTCTCACAATGAGACTAAATCATTAAATACGAGGAACTATATATAGGAACTGGGTTTGATAAGACTAAAATATCACGAAGATATTATAATTTGCATATTGCAGAGTACTTATTGATTGAATTGTTATTAACATCCTTAGAAGTGGTGAGCTTCTAAGGACGGGACCTACAGTTTTTGGTAAACTGGACTCCGAACCACTCCCTTCAATGTACCCCAGCGCGAATAAGTTAGAAAGCGAGCGCGCTAAACTCTCGGCCAGTCTAAGACCTACAGAAACCTCTTTACCTGCACAGAAAGCATAATATTCTGAAAAGCCAGTGACACAATGAACAGAGAAGTGACAATTTTTGTTTTTGTTCTCCTGAAATGTTGATAAAAATCAAAACCGCGGGTCTGGTTGTGTTTTTTTTACCGGCAGTATGTCTAAGATCATCACTCTAAGAGATGACGTCCCTTAGCACGCACTCTTCCAGGAGGCAAGGATGAAGATGATAGAAAGATCTTCCAGGGCCTTAGTTTAGTGTAATGGACCCCAGCTACCTCGAACCTAGTACCTGGTGAGATCTTTAAAGGAAGACGTTCATAATTATTACATTTCCAACTTTGAGTACGTTCACCTCAGTCTCATATTGTTTGTCACAACTTTTGCTGCAATCATATAACTATGTAATAACAAAGAATGCACCTGAAAGCAAACAGGTAGCTTTATGTAAATTATATAACGCTTGTGTAATTTTGTAAACATGTTATGCTTGCGCTTATTCCCTGGTACTCTAGCTGAAAATTACTGACTCAGAATTTTGCGAGCATAATTTCTCCTTTATTATGCTGATCCACAAATTCTTTTAAATACTCTTCTACAAATTAGGAAACGAGCCTACCCGCATTGGAGGAGAAGAATGATCCTTCGGTTTTGACATCGCTGAGATGGTGGAGATGCTGGGTAACGATCCCAGTACCTCACGCATCTCAGGTTTCTCCCTTACGGGGAAAAGCTGTTTCTTTATACGGGAATCTGAAAAGGATGTAGCTTTAAAACAGGAATAAAATTCAAGAGGATTTATAGAAATTTGTTTAGTTCATGATAAAGGTTGTACAGTACATGGTGCTGACTTACCCTGGGCAGACCAGCTGATCGTCGTAAAGTACAATGTCGATTTGATATAATATATATAAGTCACTATTCAACTTGTAACTCTTGTCGCTGTTAATGTTCAAATTGTTTAACGAGTTGTATACATAAGAGCAGAGTATACGTTATCGTAGCAATGTCAAAACCGAAGTAAAGTTCGTTCTTCTTCTCCAACGCTGGTAGGTTAGTTTCCTAATTTGAGTGGCAAGAGAATTTGCGAATCAGCATAATAAAGGAGAAACGTTGGCCCGCAAAATTCTGAGTCGGTAAATTTCAGCTCGAGTGCCCGGGAAGTCAATGAGCGCAAGCGTAACATGTTTACAAAATTACACAAGCGTTATATAATTTACACAAAGCTACCCGTTTGCTTTCAGGTGCATTATTTGTTATTACATATTAAGTTATATGGTTGCAGCAAAAGTTGTGACAAACAATATGAGACTGAGGTGATCGTACTCAAAGTTCTAAGTGTAATAATTATGAGCGTCTTCCTTTAAAGATCTCACCAGGTACTAGGTTCGAGGTAGCTGGGGTCCATTACATTAGTGACAATCCTAGCATTCGCATGGTGAAACTGAGGAATACCCTGGACAACTTCACTCACGGTGGCTGGCCGCACAATTCGATCCTGTTTGCTTCTCCCTTCAGAAACCTGCAAACCGGAACAACCGGACCCGCTAAATTTAATCTGCTCCTGAGAGAAGGAAATGGAAAGTAGCAGCTCAGTACAAGATATAACCGATAAAGTAGTTATGAAAAAAAAATCAATCAATCTTCTATTAATTATTAATCAAGGAAACTGCTTTTACATTTGTATTAGCTGTGATAAAAGCGTGAATTAAATTCTTCTCTTTCAAACGACGGTGAAGACGACTAAGAACTATATTTTAACCTGAGTACCAGGATCACTCATTTTCTTAGAGCTAATGATCATTTACAAGGTGGGATAGAACCTAAATGGACGTGGATAGTTCTCTGGTGGCACATCTTGAAGTGCCCACAATTTACAAAACTGAGTCTTTTGCTGGCGGGGATAGTGCAAAACCCGTGAGTACCGTACCAAGAGAACTCATCTAACAAGGAACATCCACAAAGGAATGCATACATATTTACACGAAACTTCGCACACAGAAACTACACATAAAATAAACAAGTAAGTGGCTTTTCTTATCTGCGGAAAAATGGTTTGAGAGGGTAAAATTCCCCCTGGAATATATTTCAGGTGGCGCTGAAAGTGACAAAGACATGAAAGATTTGGATGAAACTTTGCACATACATAGTGGACATAAAATAAGCAAATACGTATTTTTCTTCTTTTCTGCGGAAAAATGGTTTGAGGGGGCAAAGACCCCCTCCAAACATGTTGTCACGTAAACGCATCATTTTCCGTGAATCCAGCCCATAAGTAAATTAGTGCAAGCACGATTGTAACGAAACCTCACAACACACATAGCACACACAAAATAATCAAATACGTATTTTTTCTTTTCTACAGAAACCCCCCCCCCCATCCCCCTCCTCCGATTTTTTGCTATTTCAGAGGGCGCTAACAGTACATACAGAGTAGATAAACACAGAATTGAAGAGCTCCAATAAAAAAATTGCAGAAAACCTAAAACTCTTATGTATTTTAACTGGCGTAAGTGGACTTTGCAAACGAAAAACATAATTTTTTACAATGTTCTTTAATGGATCCGAAATGATTTTTGGAGTTCTTGATGGAAATTGTATGGATACCTCAGCTCTTAATTTATGAAATACGTTTACTTCTTCCATATTCGACATTCATCATAAAATCTCTCCTGTAGATATTGTGAAGTGGCTGTTATACTTTGCATCGTCAACTTCAGATCATGTGATGACACGTATCGTTCCATGTCAAAGATGATACTTCAAAACATAGATGTAGGAACGGAGATTCTGCATACTTTTACGAGGCATGTTCGGAGGGACTCTGTGCCTTCAAATTATTTTCCAACAGGAAGATGATATTTCTTAATTTTTATATGCACTATGTATGTGCCAAGTTTTGTTACCATTATGCTTGAACTTGCTTGTTTTATTCTCGCGAAATTGTGGTTTTACGTGACAACATGCCTGGACGGGGTCACAGTCTCCCCTCAAACCGTTTTTCCGCAGAAAAAAAAACACACTTATTTGTTTATCTTATATGTAGTTTCTATGTGCCAAGTTTCGTGGAAATCGTTGTGAATTACTTTGAAGATATTCCTTGTAAGAAAGCATAAAAGATTAACAAGCCGAGACCTGTGTTACCATTGATAATCTTTTATTCATGTAGCAGATTAAATCTTTAACACATGCATGGACGGACGAAGATTAAATATTTCTCGGATCTGTTTGTCAGCGACGCAGCCATAAAGATGGATTCCTAACATAACAAATATTAACGTAAGTGTTCCATTTACAACATAAATGGAATTTACATATTACAAATTTAAATATTTCACTAATAAATGAATGAATGATTTTATTTAAAGGCCTTTACAGCCCTCTAGGCATCTAAGGCTCAGGCCGTTAAATATTCCAATAACACTGAACGAACATTTAGTATAAATATATATGTGTTTAAAAGAATAAAATAATATTTACTCACTATAAATAAATAAATCCAGTTTGAATTTCTCACTCTTCACAGTTTTTTAATCGCTTTGTTTTCGCTCATTAACTGATTTAATTATTTTCTTTTCACATATAAATAAAGCATGTAATAGAAATTTTTAGTAAAGTATGGCCCACGATCACTTCAATATATAGGCCGCATTAGCGCTGCGGTACACAGACTGAAATCAGGAAACATCTGTTACAATGGGCAACGTGAGTATGATTTCAATTTGCGTGGCCTCAAAAGTGCGGATGCACCGATTATTACAAACATATGATGTTTTAATCAAAGTACAATAACTAACGGTCGTTTCCACAAAAGAGTTAAGCCCCGCCGCACACTAGGCGACACGATTCTGCAGGAGATTTGGAAGATAAGTCAAAATAGCTTTCCATGTATTCTTATTAAGCACTGCACATTAGGCGACTTAGTCGCGCGATTCTGAACAGGGCTGACAGTTGTTTTCATCGCCGATCTCTTATTTTCCCATGACATATGAGAAACTGAGCAAGGAAGAAGTAGTTAGGCATATGATTTATCTTTGTTTAGAAAAATGGTTTAGAAATATTTGCCATAGAGTAAGTTTGAGTGGCAAACATCTTTTGCTTCTGTTCATTCCATTTTTATGTGATCAGAACCAACCGACATACCTACCTACGTCTCGTCTGATATTATCTCGATGCGTCCATCCATCAACATTTTAACTTTGGTTGTAGTTCGCTTGAGGAAGGCACGATCAAAGCAATTTGAGAATTATTTTTCCTTAAACCAAACTAAAAGAAAAATTCCGAGAAGTGAAACCTGTCAATGCTCGGAAATTACAATATTTTTGTGAGGAGAAATCTTCTAATGTACCTTCAGTTCTAACTCAGGGAATATCATCATCAGATATTGAGGAAAACACACAAATGTAGCCAGGGGACAAATCTCCGTTGATTCTACTGCTAGTTGCGGTAACATAAGCATGTCTGACACGGGAAGATTTATAGTAGAACTGGAGAACAAGGAGTACTTGCGGAATAGGGCAGGGAAAAAGATGCGGGAAGGTGTCGGTCAGGACCTAAGTTGAAGGTACGATTCTGGTAGTTTCCTGATGTGACTGAGGAAAATCCTGGAAAAAAAAACCTCAGTCAGTATGATCGGTGACTGAGATTGAACCAATAGTTTATATCGAGTTCATTTTGTTCTTTTATACAGATTTAATTAAGTTTGTATCGATTTAATTGTATTCTATACTTTTTCATGCCAAATGTTTTCCTTGAAATACATGTTGAAGTTCGCACTAATTGAACCTGAGAGATAGGAAACCACGGAATTTGTTATTCCCTTAGTACGTGTGTACCCCATTACATTATTTAACAATGTTCAGATACAGGCCAATTTCGGCCATTTTCCACTGGATAGATTAACAACAGTAAATGCTGGGAAAGGATTTTGGAATGAATCAGCCTTGGCTTTATTCAAGTAACCATCAAAGTATTTACCAGGTGTGACTGAGCAATAAACCAAGGAAAAGTCAGGATGGCCGGCACCAGGAAACGAACCCAGGCTCTCCCGATTATAAGCTTAGCATTCTATCGACTGCTCTATCTCGTCGAAGTATATAGTAACAGAGAGATGGAATTGAAGGCATGGAATGAGATCGGTGAAAAAAAAAAATGTGTGGAACTAATCATGTTGCTTCTGCTAACACTGGAAGCAGAATGAACGAGAAACAGATGTAATTGTAAGTCAAGCGACCAAATCGCCTGCAGAAAAATGCACTATGATTTGGTTGCGCGATCAAGTCGCCTACTAAGCGGCAGGCTTAACTGTTAAAAGTGGTGTGTAACTAGGGTGTAAACCCGAAAATGTTTTGGTATATTATCATTGAAGCACTAACATATCTACCACAAATTGTGGTCTTAATCATCGAATACAACAAAATGGTTAACAGAATACAGAGAGTTTTCTATTAATCATTTTGTCTAATTGTGTTCCCTACCATCATGATGATCACAATCTGTGGTCGAAATGTTAGTGCCGAAATATTAATACACCAAAACTTTTCCTGGAGCTACAGTTACACTTTGAATTAAAACTGTTATACTTGGATAAAAAGGAATCTCGATACACTTACCTTTACTATACATAGTTTATGGCGTGGAGTGACTCTGTAGAGAACACTAACATTCATAATGATTTGCTCTAGCTGATGTTCTCCCATGGCATCTATCTGATCACCCGACAATACTTGCATGTGAGTTACATCTAAACCAATCATTGACGCTGAAAAAAGGGAAATAATGATGGAAAACAAGTAAAGAACGAACAAATATCTTTATAATTTCTATTGAACTTTCGTATAGAATTCTCTTTAGATACTGATGTTAGCTCTGGAATTAACATGAACCATTCATATTCTTTTACAGAAATAATTATTTTTAAACTACAATACAGAATGGGTACAATTTCGCTGCAATTTGATTTTCACTCCACATAATTTTGACGACTTACACGACAGAAACAATCACACACTTTTATGTATCGCACCTTCAAGAAAAGTGACAACTGAAAATTTAAAAATTCTCGTAGCGTTGCCTAACAAGCACTAGAGAACCTTTCCCATTTGACAAAAATATCACGAGTCTATCTACATCGGTAGCAGGTCGATAAAAGAAGTGTCATCTTTCCGTTTGATGGATTTTACGCTTCACAAGTAAAATGCCACTTCTTTTCGCCTCCTGCAAAATTCAACTTTTCTCAGTTGTGTGTTTTTTCTTGAGAAGGTGCGATATCACAGCTATGTTTGATTACTCATGAACGTAACTACTGAGAATAATATATGCCTAACTTAGACGAAGATAAGGAATAAACTCTGTTCCTGGAAAAAAAAAGAAGGAAGATAAAATCTCTGAACTCTCATGAGAATCTCAGGAAAAAGTGAAAAGACCACAAACAAGGGAAAATAGTCAAACGACTACAAGAAAAACACTATTCACTTGCCTTTTGGTAAGCAGATGTTTCTCACTAAACATATCGTATACAGTAAAAACATTAAGAATACTAAAAACACAATGTTAAAAACGAGTATGCTTCATCAGTTGGTTAGAAAGGTAAGGTAAAGGAACTTCATCCATGCTTCTTCTGACCTAGACAGCCACCCATATTCACAACCGCCATTAAAGATACATACTGCTGACAAGTTATACAGACTGCTTAATCCAAAATTTCCTTTTACCCATATTTCATTATCTTTCTAAACAAACTGATGAAGCGTACGTATAGCTACGAGAAACTAATTTTGGACATTATGTTTGTATTCTTAGTGCATTTATTCTGCATCATATGTTGTTTATCGAGGAACATCTGATCACCAAAAGCTAAGCCAATCATAGATAAGCAGAGTACATTCCTCATTAACATGAGAAAGTCGTTCGAATGATCAAAACGTAATATAGATTATTACCTATGGCAATAGCAGTTTCCTGTGCATCTCCTGTTACTAACTTCACTTTAACACCTGAGCTTTGTAGCGTCTGAATCGACTCTCGTACATGGGGCCGCGGAGGATCACATATACCAGCAAATCCCAGATACGTCAAATCTTCTAAAGACGTACCACACGCCATTCCTACCACTGAAATTTAAGTAAGGAAAAGCATGAGTATTTAAGACGATTTCGCTGAAAAAAAATCTTTACAATATAAAGAACACTACAAAATATTTGAATACACAAGACATTACGAATCCTTTGATTCTACTCAATTATTTATTATGTTTCTACAATATTAATATTCCATAGCTGTATTACTTTTTGTAGAGCCTCCAGCTGTCTAGTACTTTGTCTCCCAATTTTTTTTAGGTAGATTTCGAAGAAAAATGTACCTATTGAGATCGGTACGATATATATTAACACGCTAGCGGCCATAATTTTGAAGATATTTGAACCAAATTTTTATATGTTTTCTTTCTAGGCTTCATAGCTCGGTTAAGTTCGTTAACGAGCAAAATCGGTCACCATCTTGGATCCAAAATGGCCGCCGAATCCATTGTTGTATAGAATACACAGCCTAAACGGCTGCAGTTAGAAATATCAAATTTGGTAACAAGGTACATTATCACTTGTATGTTACTAAAATATTACATGATGTACGCAAAGACGCCATCTTGGATCCAAAATGGTGGACCTAAAAATCCATTTTCCACACCGTTTGAGCTAGTGATACAAATTTTGGCATAAAGGTGCATTATGACGAGTAGTTTAGGGAAATATTACAACATTTGGGAAAGTTGCCATCTTGGATTCAAAATGGCCGCCCAAAATCCCATTTTGCACACCGTTTGAGCTGGATAAATGAACATTTACTTGAAGGTGTACCATCACACGTAGGTCACGACAATATAAGAAAACTTTCAAAAAGTCGTCAACTTGGATCCAAAATGGCCGCCCCAAACACCCAATTTCCAAATCATTGAACGTAGAGGACCTAAATTTTCTTTGAAGGTGTATGACCAAGAGTAGGTTACAATAAATGGGGCATACCTTCCCTTTGGAGGCGCAGGTGGACACCATGGTGGTGTAGTGCATGAATATTCTACAAATCAATAAATAGTTTCTCGATAGCGCTCATATACGGCGAGATTTAAATTTTTTGAAAATAAAAAAAAAAATCGAGATCTACCTCAGCCTGTAGGCCTGCCGAAAGGGAATTTTTTATTTGTGTTGAAGCACATTATTTTAGTTTTATCTTTTCTTATGTAACATTTTATTTTCCTTCCTTTCCTCCCCTCTTCTCCACCATTTTGTTCATAGATATACGAGGCTTTGTTAAAAAATAACGGGACTGGCAACCCTGTCAGTAGTATACGTGGAGCAGTGGAAACCGAATGCGCGCACAGCAACCTTGAACCTTCAAGAAGAGAATGATATACATGAGTTGCCGCTTTCAGTCGGATTTAGTCTGTGAGCAGCGACTGAAGAGAGGTGTGCAATCGTGTTGCCGGAAGAATAGCAAATGTGAAAATTGAGGAGCGCATTAACTTGAAATTTCTTGTGAAATTAAAGAAATAAATGAGTAAGTATGTGAAACTGTTGCTATATGTGTATGGTGATAGTACGATGTCACGTATGCGAGTGTTTGGATGGCACAAACGCTTCAGCGAGGGGCGCGAGAACGTTGATGATGATGAAAGACCGAGGACAACACAGAAACAACCGAGGAAAATGTGGCTAAAGTGAATGACATTGTCCGGAATGATTATAGGCTCAGCATTCAAATTATAACTGACATGGTGGGCATCGATAAAGAGTCTATCCGCGAAATTCTGCACGACCATTTGAACATGCGCAAACCTTGCGCTAAAATAGTACCGAAAACTTCATGCAGGAGCACGACTACCGGAAGCACTTGTGCAGTGACGCAAGAGAATGCCTGGAAGCAGAACCGGACTTGTTAACGAAAATCGCCACTGGTAACGAGACGTGTATTTTTTCAGTATGATCCGGAAACGAAAAAACAATACATGCACTGGAAAACTCCCTTATCACCGCTAATGAAAAAGGTACGCAAGTGCAAATCGAAAGTGAAGGTCATGCTCATATCACTTTTGTCATTCTTCCGGCAACATCTCTCTCCTCAATCGCTGCTCACAGACTAAACCCGACTGACAGCGACAACTTTCTCGAAGGTTCAAGGTTGCTATGCGCACATGCGCTCCTCACTGCTCCACGTATACTACTGACAGGGTTGCCAGTCCCGTTATATTTTAGCCAAGCCTCGTATGTATTTTTTCTGAAATTGATTTTTTTTTTTAATCTTTTCATAGTTATTTTTTTTTCTTCTACGATATTTAATTATCCTTTTGTACTTAGGCGCATTCAAAATGTGTTGATTTCTTAGTGTAACTTAATATGACATGTCGATATTAGCTTTTGTGCATGGAGAGAACCGCTAGAAGCATTGATGAATCGAATTCAAGAGAGTTAGTGACAAGACTCTGTTAGTAAATAATTAAACTGTTACAGTTTTGCTTACAAAATAATGTGTATCAGTTTGAGGATGGGTGCTATTTACAGAAAAACGGATCAAGTATAGGTAGTCCATTGTCCCTGACATTGTTATGAATCATTTCGAAACTAATATTTTAAAGCATCGAACGCTCAAACAGCTTAGGTATTATAGGTATCTCGACGATGCCTTAATCCTATATAATCAAGCTAAACATTTTATTTACTCAACTAAATCAGATTCGTCCCAACTTAAAATTTACTAGAGAATTAGAATGGAATGGGAGAATTGATTTCTTTAATGTAACAATTTATCGGTTTAATAATAGATTTCAAACAACTGTCTATCACAAACCGACTGCAGGAGAAGAGTAAAATCGTACAAACAAATTAAACATAAAGCATTTTAATTTCGTTTTGAGAGACTATAATTTCAGCACCAATCTGAAGCCCTCGAGAAGGATACAAATCATACAGTGAGTATTGGCCAATACAGTGGATACCAAAAGACGACGTTACATGGTGTAATAAAGGTCCAAAACTGATATCACTATCAACAAACGAACCCTCGCCATAAGGGCACTAAGAACCAAAAATGGATTAATTAGTATTACCTAGTTTTAGGCAAGATCGACAGATTAAAAATAATAATAATAATAATAATAACAGTAATAACCTATGCCCTATTGCTGTCCAACCTAAAACTGTGGATAAATATTTCACCCAATATAAAAGTCACTTCGTTCCAAAAGACTCAGGTAGTGGTGTGTGCTCAATGTGTGTTAAAGCAACAGTCCATATATAGGCGAAACTAAATGTAACCTTCACGTTAAGCGCAAAGAACATATACCTAATTCTCAACAACAAAATACGTATCAGGGCTGTACCAGCATCTTAAAAATACACAACATGTCATTAAAGATGCGTCTATTTTGCATAAGTCAGAGTCTCACATTGATACGAGAATATGAAGTGCATTATACGTATATAAACCGGAACTGAATATAGATACAGGACAGTTGGATAAAATTTGGACGCCAATTACGAATAGGGGTATTAATAAAGAGACAACACACTAGATTAAATCATTACCATCTACAACCTTAATCGAACAGAACTAGTTGTTCAATGTTCTCTTGCGATACACAATGATATATTTTGTTCCGTATACAGATGAACGATTCCATTGCCAACACTTCCTACTCTGTCCATCCACATGGTTACTAACAATTTCAGATTCTTAGAACATTTCTAGCATATTTTAGGAGTCTGCAATTTCCTTGGGTTTTATTCCATCCCAGGCTGTCCAGCAGGCAGTAACAGAATAATTCCCTGACTATTTATTCCGTTTTCCAGACTAAAATCACATTTTACTAGATTGTCGTAGACACATTAATTTACGAGAAATGATTAAAAAAAAAGTAAACTTAATTTTACCTTCCACACGCAATCGCAGGGACAACGTATGAAATAGCTTTGTTTAGGTTAAAAGTAAGGGGTGAGCTACCCTCTATAAGAAGATAATCCTACCTCTGAGACCCTTTCTACCTATTTCATAGGCTTCTGCTAAGTATTCTTGCTCTTTCTTGGAAGTTAATTGGTGGAATGTTCCATTCTCACAATATTTTGTACATTTTTGTAAGATTCTTTCAAAAGCGCCTTTTACAAAGTAGATTTCATTTTTCCTCTGAAATAAAATGAAAATGGACATTAGATACAAATGAAACATAACAAAACTAACTACAGACATAATCCAAACAATGTTTAACTCATTTTACAGCCAATTTTTTGTTCTTCTCTTTTATGTTAATTTTGTTAACTGAAATACACTTCAAATATTCTGAAGAACATACAAGCTCCTTTACTAATCTATTGATTAACTTTTTGGAAATGAAAAATCTATAACTCCCATACATTACATTACTTATAATGACGTACGCTGAATATAAAAACATAAAAGAAAGTGAGTGAACATAATAATATTAAGAACAATCCTTTAGAATTAGCTTCCATACAATAAAACTTCGATTTGAGGCAAACCAATATACGTAGGACT
This sequence comes from Lepisma saccharinum, assembly GCA_022664845.1. Taxonomy (NCBI): domain Eukaryota; kingdom Metazoa; phylum Arthropoda; class Insecta; order Zygentoma; family Lepismatidae; genus Lepisma; species Lepisma saccharinum. The sequence continues at coordinate 46,870 of JAGDQP010002088.1, forward strand.
ACTGATATTAATTTACAGAACGAGAGTAGTTTTGAGTTCAGCACTTGACAACTAACATTACTGTGTCATAAAAAGTCTATAAATCTATAACATTGCAATAATAAGCTTCCTGAGTGTGTGCTTCTAGGCTATTTTCTCAAAATCCACGATCCCTAAACTACATGTGATATCATCTGAAAGTTTAAGATTTAAAAGATTTCACATAAATGTGATAAAAACCTTTCTCGACGTTCGTGGCTATTTTCTCGAAAACCACTCCTCACATATGTGATACCGTATGACAGATTATGATGTGAAGGTTTCACATAAATTTGTACGATCTTGATCATTTGAACCATTGAGGCTCCTGGAGCGAAAAAAATGTCACCTTGATAATCTCCACAATCAATAACAAAAAATTTCAAACGACGCATTTATATGGCTGTTTCTTCATTTCCTGCGTTACTGATTCATTGATAGATCTGGTAATGGAAAATATATTTAGCACCTCGCAGGGCCGCGAGTCTTACTAATACATTACTTCTGGCGGCCTGAGCCATAGTTGCCTAAAGGCCTTACAATTAAAATAAATTCAAATTCACATTACTTCTGGTAATGAAATAGGGTCTTCCATTCCCTACATATGTTATTCTCCAAAGATGTTTTGCCTTGCTAGAGAAATGGTCGGTTCGTAGCGCAGCGAACCGTCGCTAATATATTACCTCAACAATGTTCTTTCGTTCCCTATCTATGTTATTCTCGCAAGAAATCTCCTGCATTGCTAGATCAGTGGTAGCTCTAATGAAATATACATTTAGAGACCTGTAGGGCTGCTAATGATTGCTAGTATATCATTGTGAAAATATTCTTATATGGGTATTTCACAGATGAGTATTTTCAATATTTTCCTGATTTTATTTGCTTCATAGATGAGTGACAACAACAAACACAATGAGTGAAACGCTGATTAACACAAATTCCAGAAAAATATATAAACAATAATATTTCCTTTATTTCGATCAACATGATTAAACAGAAGTTCACACTACGACTCCCTCCTCCTCACACTTCACAATACATACTTATCATGACGACTTAGTTAGTATTTAATATCTTGTACTCTCTTATTTCTTCCTACCTAGTTGCTCCTTAGTATATTCGTAAGAGTTTTGTCCCTAGATGACTTTTATACACGAAGTTACTGCACCTCCGTTATCATTTATGTACCAACAACATATCGCTACTCTTCCGAATCCAAAGCAACTCACCTACAAATACTATAACACAAGTCGCACTATGATCATCGTTGAGAAGGAACTTTGTGTATCTTCAACACACATTTCTATCCTAATGCGCACACCAATAATCACACCTCAGCTCTTACTGTTTCCTGCTTTCTTTCCAGTATTTAATGTTCTTTCTTAAATTACTATTCATGATTAATTATTGATTATTATTATTCCCTTTTGGAGAAAATGTCTCCAATGATACCTGAAGAAAAACTACTCACTGAGCAACTGTTTTCGTATGTTCAATAAAGATAATATGAGTGTACATAATCAATAAACGCTTAAATAATTGTTGCGAACGTCAGAAGTTTGAATTAAGATAATATGGAGCATTATTCTTATTGTTATTACTACTAAAAAGATAAGAATACTACCATTACTTAAAGAAATTGAGAGTACTTACGATACCGTCCTTTGGAATACATTTAACACCCATCATCTTCTGCTCTGAGCTAAACGGAAGTTCCTGAAGTCTCACGTACCTTTCCCTTACATCATACATACCAAACTGAAAAGAGAGAAATGCTATGGTAAACACCCAGCCTTGTAACGCCGTACTCAAACACAAGATGTACACGAGCAAAACCAGAGATGCTTCTCAGCTGAAAGCTATTGCTCATGAAATCAATACATAAGCATGCACTTCACGTTGAATATTTCAAAAAGTGAAAAGGCGCTTTTCAGGCACAAGCTTTCTGATGCACCAGCCTTACACAAACATATTTGTGTATGGCTTTGTAGTCACTGAAAGTTAGAACAGGAACGAAAAACTGGGATTTTTTTTTCTCTTTTCAACATTGAATGGATAAGGAAGTGGCTCAGAGTCAGTTCTACAATCAACGGCTAGGCTTCTAGTCAGGGCTAAGTTGAGGCCAGGTCTCATTTTGCGTACTTCAAAATATAACTTGGCCTCAATTTAGCCCAGGCCAGAAGCTTCCGTCGATGATAGAACTGACCCTTAATGGACTTAAGACGTCTTCTCTATTCCTCAGTTACGTCGTCACACTATTTATGAACTTTTGGGCTTTGGCCAGGGCCGGATTTACCACTAGGCCCAGGCCTAGGGGCGCAACTTTAACAGGGGAGCACTTGAAACGAAAAAAATACAAATTGCTATTTAAAACGTGAGACGAAAACATATTTAACAAAACACATTAAGGAGGAGCGCCAAACACCATCACCTTTTTACCTGAACTTCAGTAATTTAAAGTTAGGCTAATTTACGTTAGAAAAGTAAAACAAATATTATATTAGTAATATAATTTATTCCTATTTTTTGTTTTCTACACACCAATAATGACTTTAGTCAATGCTACACATACAATATACACTAAATTCAAAGAGTGGCATTCCGCTAGATTTGAGAGTAATACTTCAGGAAGCGGAAGGAAGGACCGCTCTTTTAGAGCGGATTTTCATCGAAGAAAAGATGATAAATTTTTGGTCGAGAAAAAGATGGAATTTATGGTAGTTTTGTCGATGGGAACGTTATCTTTTCTAAAAAAATTATCTGAATAGATGGAAACTCATCATCTTTTGAGTACTGAAAGGTCGTACTAAAAGTGTTGAAAATGTAAAAAGAAGTAAAATAGAGCATTTATTCATAAGTAATAACAAAGGAAATTAATATTTTTATCAATGAAAACTAGTAAAAAGATAACTTGACTTTAGTGGAATTTGAACCTGCTATCTTCCGGCCAGCTAATCAAAACGCCTTATCCCCTAGGCTAGACGACCAACTGAGAAAGAACGCTCTCGAAAGGGTCTCCGTCTCGTCAGGTATTTGAGATCAATGTTTTAGAGTTCTCTTATATATCTTGACGTCTTCTCGTATGTTTTTACCATTGAGAAAATTTATCAGGTCTTCTCTTGACATTTTAAATTAAACGCGAATAACTCCACAGTAAAAACTGACTTTCGATAATCCTCGCGGTAACAAATGGCGGAAAACAAACTTTACCAGTACCCATGATGCATTGCGCAGCACTGCAAAAAGGTGGGAATTGGCTATTTCAAATTCGAAGAATAAATTACATCCATAAAGCAACGGAATCCCTCATAGAAAGATCACATTTTGTATCCAATGCAAGATCGTCTCGCTGAAAGCTACTAATTTAGATTGCAAAATTCGCTCTAAAAGGGTGGTCCTTCTTTCCGCTCTAATACAACTAAATATTCGTTTTCCCGAATTTAGTGCGTAGGGAATGGTAGCCCATCTATACACCTGCCAATAGACAACAGCCACTTTGTGTTGAAGCACTCTAATATACACGAAGGGGTGATTTAGGCTATGTTTTTGTATATAAGTAAAATGTATTTTCCCATCCTGTCTTTTCGGAGCCGCAATGTGTAGGTAGATTTTATGAGCCACACAGTTGCCTATCGGGCCAAGTACATTTTTGCTGGAAAGTGGGTTAATCGATTCAAATGTTTCTAAAAGTGATAAACTTTCAGTTGAAAAATGAGTTGAGACCTCGTTCAATCTACTGAAGCTATAGTACCTCATGAATGTGGTGCATCAAACTACAGGTATGAACTCAAAAAGTGCGCTCCTGTAAAATTTGAAGAATTATATATATATATATATATATATATATATATATATGTATATATGAGTTGTGACACTTCCTGCGAAACTGTCGTTTTTAGGGTGACTGCACGTCGAATTCAAGTTTACCCGCCTGCATTTTAAACTGGTGAATATTTTGCAATTTCAGGTGTATTTATTTCCTTATGAAGTAATTACCTTTTCGGTCTTGAAAAAGATTGAAAAGTCTTTACAGACATGTAACTTGCAGTTCATATATACACATCTTTATTGCTTCATAACTTTGTTGCTCTATTTCGAGTTTGATGTGTTGTTCCAATTTTTATCTTGCTCGAGAAAAGTCCGAGACTTATCTTTCACTAGTCTATCAACTGATGTAATTCATCCTCCGTTAAATCTAAAGTCAATGGTAGTTCACTTAGTTCACATTTATTTCGCTTTACCAATCCTAGGTAGTCACAACTATTATGACCAATCAAGCTTTGGCTTTTTGAAAAACACAGATCAGTACATGTACTTCTATTTTTCCTGCTTTAATAATTCTTGGAAGTTTTGGCTTGTCTAAAGTCGACTAGCATGGATAACGAAAGATGTGCGACGAAATAATTGACCTGAATCTCACTTGATAAGCTTACTGTACGCAACACACAAATAACATGTAGACTGGGTAAAGCGCTAGAAATCTCTTTTCTCAATGAAGTTTATTGAATTAGATTTATTATGGCCTTTAGAGAACTTTGGCTCTGTAGACAAGATGATGTTGGAAGGAAGTCGCCCAGGACATCTGAAGTCGTCTGAAGGTAGCATCCAGGCATTAGCTAAGTGTGACTGAGAAAAAACTCCAGTGTGGACTAGGGCGCTAACCCAGCGACTCGAAGATCCCGGGTTCGAATCCCGGCGAGGCATGGATGTTTGTGACTGTGGATTTTAACTAGAACGTGACGGGACTAGAATGGCCCATATAAAATAAAGTTTACCGAAGTTGTCAGTATGGCAACCGCCTGTAATAGTTTCCAGGAGCTTCCGATTGCTAAACAAACTATCTACTAACTTAGCTAAGGTCTCTCGGTTCAATGAGGTTTAATGCCAAACTACGTTCGCACATATGCTTAGAAACGAATATGGGTCATTCTCCAGAAACAGGGCTTTTTGGATAGTAAAAAAAGATCAACTATTTTAAATTATAAAGATGTTACTTTGTAGGAATCTTGGAGGCATTTTGGGTACATTTTGAAGGTACTCAGAGATCAACACTGTATTATTTATTTATTCCATTAACAAAATAGACAAATATCAATGGAGTTATTATTATTATTTATTTATTTATTCGTTGCCATGTTCATTACAGTGAAAATTGAATTCTACAATGAAACATGAATGAAGTGTTCAGTGTTTGGTTATAAGAATGATTATAAGAAACCGAAATTAAAATAAAATACTATGATTATGAGTTCCATGGAGTTAATAAGTGAGGTACGCCTGATTTTAACTTTCTATTCCACAATAAGTCGGCTGTGGAAGCCCTTCTAGTTCCACTGAAACGAGACTACGCTGGATGCATCCTGTCTAACGCATGCAAAAAATGTTGTGCAGTGTTGCTAGCTTCACACTCTTATTACAACTTTCTTGTTAGTCCATGAAGGTGATGAAAAAGCGGGTGTCATGTGTTTCAGTAAATGTAATTTTCGTACTAATAGGTTTATTTTCAATTTAATTCCGATTCGTGTTTCGAACTAAATTATTCTGAAGAATAACTGTTGAAAATTAACTGGAAAACTAAAAACAGATACTGAAAACATGTCTCAAACATGAAAATGAACGCGAGTTTCATTTCATGGAGTTGATATTAAGAATATTTGAGCCTAAATAACAAATATTATTAAAATATGAAACTGGATAGAAACTAGTCCAATTAAAAGAAACAAATACAAGCAAAGAAAGTAATTTGGAGCTTATCTTTTGTGAGAAAAATGCAGTTTTACAGAATGCCCCATTTCTGGAGAATTATCCATATATAGCTTTCTTTGATAACGTGAAGACAAAAATTCCACATGTCCTTGTTAGCCGTCTTAAATGTGTAACCTTTCCTGGAGTTTTATTCAAAACTTCTGCGGATTGCATCAGGAAACAACTTAGGTTTGAAAAAGTATTTTTGGTCACCATTTACGTCTTAATTGATTAATATTTCACTAGAAATTAGTTTGAATTAAATCATGGTAATTTTTAAACCGTGATCTGTAGGTTTAGTAATAGATCTAGATTGTGAATACGTCACTGTTTCTTTGTCACTCACATTGCTACTTTGCTTTTTCCTTCATCTTAAATCAAATGAAACAAGATTTTCACTCAGAGTTCTCAATCGCCCGGCCGCGGCCTGGTACCGAGTCACCACGAATTTCACATTTTAAGTGAATAACATAGCATTTATCTTATCCCGTGATATACAGAATGTAATAGAATAAACACATTTTGTGATTTTGAATTTAGAAATACCATTTACCTTGAAACAAGATTTGAAGGAAATATAAATATTTCTTTGATTGGTTCCTCTACATGCACAAACCCTATTTTCGCATCGTAAAGGTTCATTGATCGTTTCAAAGGTTATAAAAGATTGAAATATGTATAAAACAAATGTTTATCACGCGCAAGTAAAAAGAGAAATTGAAGGACTGCAAAAATATATATATCCGAAAATTTTGTGTCGTTCTGGCAACACACACGTTTCAATGAGCAACATAATTGCCCAAACTTTCGCCTGTAAAAGTATTATTTCATCAAGTCACTCCTAAAAATTTTCAACAATTTTGCCGGTTCGCGGTCTAAAAAAAAAAAAGGTTGAGAAACACGGTGCTATACCATACCAAGTATTAGCTTTGAAGTGTCTTTTTAAGAATGTATCTACCGAATTTTAAAGTTTAGAAGATAATATGTACCTACAGAGGCTTGATGTCCAGAAAAAAATTGGAAGTCGCCTCCATTTCAACTTTGGTAATTTTACTGTTTGAAGCTGTTCATCTGTTCACTGACAATTGATTTGTTTCATAATGCGAAATTCAAAATATATAAAATAATACACTGACAATACACATTGTTATTGTTAATTGGCTTTATTGTACCTCTTGGCCTATCGTGATTATAATTTAACAATGGTCTTACTGCGTGATTCAGTTTTAATAATACACGACAGACGTTACTACGAAATATTTAATGTTCCGACCTTGGCCTGAGTTGTAAGCGAGAGCAGCTAACAGAAAGTGTAGCTGTTGCTCAGCAGTTGTAAAGATTTTATTAAGTTAAAAATGTGCTAGTTTATACATATCAGAATTATAATACAATGACAGGAATGTTCGGATACAGCCGTGAAGCTATGTGTAAAAAAGAAGAAATGAACAGTTGTCAGCGAGTGTCTTCCCAACTGCACCTGGTAACTGAGTCGATGATACTGATGGATTATCATCTACGATAGAAGGATTTACAAATTTTAGAAGCTACTGCACAAATAGCATGGATTCTTCGAGTGTGTACGAGATTTCCTGCGAATTTGATTGCACGTATATCAGTATGAAAATATATTTAAGAATTAGGGTTTAAGAGTACGAAAGAGCAAGCCCAACATCAGGCTTATCTGACGAAGATCACTACTTCAAGCAATCCGTTATATTCAGACCAGCACTGGTGAACAGGTGCAGGTTAGGAAATGCTTGACTAGTCCATCCTGATGAAGCTTTCTATGATTTTTCTATTCCATAAGGTGAATATATGTTTACAACTAAGAGTACTGCCTTACCGTTTCCCCAGAGAATCTTCTACTGACGGACGAGATAAACGTATCATCTCTAAATCACACGATAACCCATTGTAACAAACTCTAGCACCAGCACAAAAAGGGGAGGGAGGTTGATTAGCCAGACTGGAAATTAATACAGAATCTATTTGGTAATTTGCTGGAAGTATTAATCTTCCTCAAGTAGCTAGATATAATGTGTAAGCGAAAAACACTACACATCAGCTGAAACTAATATTCGTAAATAATCATAATTTGATTGGAAATTGCCTCTGGAACATGTGTGAAACTAAAAGTGAAATCGAGGCTGTAATTATCTTCATTTTAATTCTTGTAATTATCTTAGTCGTCGTGTTTACTGGCATCTTTCAAAATATGAAATACGCGCAGCTGTCACTAAATCAAAATCACCTAATAATTATTAGAAACTACTCCTATTAGAAATATGATAGTTACTAATACTAGAAACTGGCAAGTACAGTGACTATGAATTTGAAATGCACTAGTAATTGATACTATATGGAAATACACACCAAAAACAGCAAAATAAATGCAGTTTGAAGGGCTCAAAATATGAATATGATAGTGATAACCGAATGTGTAAAATCAAAAACACAATTTGTGACCAAAGTGTTCGTAAGAACATCTCCAAATGCCGTCGTTTTCCAAGTCGACATATGAACAGTTCACATCAGTAAAATCGACACACAATAAAGTGAACGAATTCCACGTGAAGTATCCAAACGTCTCGGTATTAAGCACTAATCAACCTGGAATATTATGGAGTTATATGTTAATCGACCTCTCGAATATTGCGGTTATTCGAAACTAGATGGTGTTATGCAAGCGGTGAATGCAACATCACATTCACTCACTATTCAAACTGTGTTGCTCAAAGATGGCAACTCGCTTTCTGTGTTGCTTTGGTGCCTAAAAGAACAAACCGAACTGAGTGAAAATGCCTAAAATAAAATGTTTCAAGCTCAAAATCTCTTCGTTACCTGGTGGAAATCACGAAAAATGGATTCGAAGAAAACATTATGTTCTCTTATCTAACAGTCAAAATAGAGATATTCCTCTTGACAATTGGGAAAAGCAAACAGTTAGATACTGATAATTTGGATAATGTTTAAAACTAACATTTCAGCTCGAAGGTCACATCTTCCTATATCCACCTGAAACATAACCAGCTGGATAATTTCTTTCGCTCATAGAAATATTTTCTCCGCCGCATTAATGACACTATTGTGCTTGAAGTAATAATAGCTTTCGATTTCAAGAAGTGAGATAATCAACCTACAATTCAGTGCCTTGTAGATCAATTATGCGCATCTCGTTATAAATTGACAAAGTTCGATTTTGTTTCAAGTTTGTTGACGTGAAGTGTACATATATCGACTGTAAAAACAATTTTTTAAACATTCTTACGAACATTGTGGCCGTAAATAGTTTCTGTCAGATTTTTAGCACTCCATTTTCACTATTAAGCCAATAAATTGAGCACTTCAAACTTAATCTAGTTCGCCATTTTGGCGAATAGTTTCTCACTAAACTAATTTACAGTTGGGGTACCTTTTGCAAATTTGTTCTTTTGTCAAAGATTAAACTTACCTTCATACCAGCAGCTAAAAGAGCGCCCTCTGTTGGCTGTCCAAGTAGAGTATCATCATTTATCACAGCATTATTACAGACAGTCCCAACCTATTAAGGCAAAGTACAACAAAAATTTAGAAATAGACTATAAATTTATAATTTAGTATTTTAAACTAATAAGTAAATGAGATTTCTTTCACATGCGAGCAGTACGCTAAGCGACTGAACTTTATCATGCAGTGATCAAACAAACTGCATTATTTTTTTTACAGTATTTTCTTCATACATATACATATTTTTTTAAAGTTGTTATACCTGAACATGGTCTCAAACTTGAAACCGAACAGTACTTCGTAATAAAGTACTTTTTCAAACCAGGGCTACGAAAAGAGTACATTATTTATTTTAAGACCGAGCCTTTTTATTTTTAAAAACTTTCAACACATGTAACGCCATAAATTAGAAAAAAATTAAATTACAACCTTTTCAGAACACTTACATTACACTGCGCACCTATATCAAAGTATTACTGCTAGCACTGTAACAAAAGACCAAAATAAGCCAGTCAAATAAGGGTAAAAAAAAAAAAGCTTGAGCAATGTTGTTAACCCGGGAATAGTCGCGCCTTTTATTGCAGCTTGAAGCGGTCGCGTGGGGTCATCGTAACCGCTAATTTTTCCCCTTGATATTTTAATTGAAGAAGTTAGAGGATACAGATGTCATGTTACATATTTCCTTGCACCTTCTTCCACAGACAAATTCGTTTGTCTGTTTAACATGTCCCCTTCATCGTTTCTGAATCTCTTTATTCAGACGAGGAATAACTTAAATGGGGTGTTGTAGAGCAAGAATAACACATAACACTTTCATCCACCACCAGAACTCATTTCTTCGAAAAATGTAACATGACACCTTTATCCTCTAACTGCTTCAACTGTTCTTACATCTTTCTTCAAAAAAATTGGGGGGCGGGGTTCGATTTTATTTGAAACATACAAATATATATATATATTCGTATTTTTATTTATTTAGACAATTTCAAAATTCTTAAGAATATAGCATTCGAAATGTCCTCCATGGTGGCTAATACAATTTATCTTATAAAATTCAAATTATTTTTTTAACATGACATGCCGATGAGCGTTTATTTAGAAAAGTATTAATAAACTAAATGTATAATTTTTATATGTGGAAAACTTTCTGAACACTACAAAACAACATTTCAAAAATAACATCCTAAAAAGCGTAAAATTGTTTATCTAAAAGCATAGATAATATTTTTGAAGCCTTGCAAGTAGAGAATGTAGATTTGAAGAAACGTCCTACGACCCTCGCCCTTTCAACATAATCTTCACTGTCAACACTTTGTTCTGTCTCATCACAAACTTCTTTCCGCTGATCTACATCACTACTGATATCCGTTGTCACGTTCACCGTCCTCAGATGGAGTATCATTCAATATTGAAAGAACCCTCCACTCAGTCTCATTTCGCTCCTCGATTGTTTGATAGGATTTGGAAGTCTGAAGTCAATTCCGGAATTTTTTTATTCCAGAATTCCGCGTTACAAATTTCACACATTCCGAAGTCTGTGGTATTCCAATTACAGAATCTTCATTTTCATCCCGAATATTCCGGAATTCCGAACACCCCTACAGTATAATGACAAATAACTTACTAAAAGAAAACCTCGAGCAGGAAAAACATATACATGAAAAGGACCGCGCAGTGTAACTGTGGCCCAAGTTCACTTGTTTTGCTGAAATGCTTACTGCCAAGTGGAATAATGGCCAAGTAGAGGAGCTACTACATAGGAGAGGCACGTATCGCGTCACATGTGAGCAGAGAAAAACAAAATATTTCAGCTCGGGTCATGGTGATCCCACGCGACCGCTCCCGGGTTAAATTTGTTTCAGTGGAGCGTACAAGAATACGTAATATTACAAAATGATAGATTTACAAAGATAACTGTTTATCGCAGAAATGCCAGCAAAAGTCTACACAAGTCCTCACACAACGTAGTTATTTATCCCAGTCAATTACGATCACTTCCAAGTGATCTTCTGCATTGAAATTTACAAGTAAAAATTCAATGATAGGACACGAGGATGAGATAAAGGTTACTGTAAGTTAACTCTGTAACAGTATTACTTAAAGAAGAAACTAAAATTGTCATTACTGGCTCAAGAATCAAATCGAATCTAAAACTTCTTCCAACCAGCGTATGGCAATCTGTAGTTTTAGATTTGACGCTAGTCTTTGAGCCAATAATGATAGGTTAAAATATCTGTATATTAATGCTTTTTTTTAAAGTGACTTTTATAGTTATCTTTGGGTAATCTTTAACCTTCTCACATTCTGTTATTTAATTTTAACTTGCAAATTTCCCTAGTTTACTCGCATAAAGTAGTTGTGTAAGGAATTTTAAGGGAAGCAATTATGTTATGTTCCCCGCCAAGCAATGGCAATTTTTGTTACAAGGAAAAGTTTCTATACATTTATAATGTGACAATACGTCACAATACGACTGCTGTGTGTCCAAGATTTACAATAAATGTAAATTACGTAAAGATCTGTAACCAGCTAATTCTTACAATGCATTACTTAAAAAAAATATATGCAATAATCGCAAGTTCTCAAAGCTCATGCCAAGTCTTCAAGTCTAGACGAGTATATAAAGTACATTAGTAGTAGTTTTTTTTAGAACAATGTAACAGACTTACATATAACTTTCTAAAACAGAATAAGAGATATTGCTATTTTACAACACACTTATTCAAAATTTCTCAGAAAAGCACAAGATATAATAAGGTACAGTAGTAGCTAGAACTGCGAAACTTAATTTTAAAAGAAGGAAGTAAAAGCAAAGAGAAAAAACAAATACGTAAAAGCGTCATGGTCTATTTATTAAATCTCTACAATGAATTAGTATTCAATAAAGAATCCTATCAGAAATCCAGTCATCTATAAGGAATAAAAGGACAGAACATATACGTTTACCATTACATACATTGATAAACGGGTTGGAGAAAAATGTTACAAAGAAGTCGGCCAGGATCTACCGGTACCATCCCGGCATTTGACTGATACAGTGTGACTAAGAAAAGCTCTGGGAAAAACCTTGGTTAGGATGTGCAGCTGCTGGGATCATCCCCAGAGCCTTCCGACTACTAAGCTACGGTAGCTCGGAACATGAGCCGACTAAGTGGAAAAAAAAAAAAAAGCTTAGAAAAAATCACTACTTTCTAGAACAAATGGCACGATTATGTTGCCTGGAGTAACAACTTCAAACACTGATAGAAATACTTGGCTCTAGCTGCTCCTATTATCATCGAAGACAAACAACTTTCTAGGGATGGTAGAACAGATATCTGAAAACCGCAGTGGCGCAATGGTAGAGCGCTCACCTCTGGCATGTTTTGTCAGTGTTGTTTTGTAGCACCCTGTATTGATTGAAAGTGGCTACATTATTCTTTCTGAGCCATTTTACATAAGATGAGTGAGTGCGAGATGGATATCACGATTCCTACCTATGATCAAGTTCATGTTGACATGTGCAAATTTCTTCAAGATAGTTCCTTCGAACAAGGAATAGTTGAAATCTATGATTCCGGATTTAACCCCGTATCCGGAACTTGAAAAGATGCTGCGTCGTTGTAAATCCAACATAAACGTTGATCAGAGTCGTGGACGCGACTATAGAGTACATGTAAAAGTATAATTTTCAGGATATCTTTTAAAAGGGGCAGCGTCAAGTGTACTGCATTCGAGAGAGATTAATTAGAGAAGAACGAAAGTGATATTTAACTCTGGTACATGCACACGTAAAATATAAAAAAAAGAAGAAAAAAAACACCTCGTTACGAATATACGTTAGACGAATAAGTTGTTGCTGATGATTGTGCTGCCCACAGGCATGTCTATGACCAGAAATGTCCCTGAGAAAGGTGAACCGATGGTAGTTTGCCATTGGCTTTCATTGTATGAAGACATCCTAGGGATAGATGCATAATTATGTAAAGTTGGGACAGTACTTCATTAAGGGTGATAATATCAAGTGCTGAGCAGATGATGACTCAAAAGAAAATACCGGTAATGTACCTTATAAAGACAATGTACTTATTTTACAGTAACAATGTTCTTAACAATTGTTATTTATTTTAGTGTCATCAAGAATACTAACCACCTATCATATTAATACTTATTGAATGAAAGTGACTTACCTCAAGAAGCCTATACACTGCAGTTCTTGCTGATTCAATATTGTCACATTTGGTTATATGAACTTCTCCCTGATTATTGTAACCAATCCCGGATACCTACAAGAAAGAACAGAACACAAGATCACTTATTAATACACAGGCAAGAAAAAGTATGAGACGAACTAACCACGTTATTGATGCAATACCTTGGATCGTAATGATTTATTGTTAATTGTACAGCGCTGTCAAAATCATGCATACTTCCATGGGCGGCGAGGGGAGACAGTAGCTCCCCCACTTTTTCCCGAGCACTTGACTAGTGAAAATAGGATATAGAAATTGCATATTGAAAAGTGTAAAGAGAATAGGGGGATTTGCTTTCTGATTCTAGAGTCATTTGTTGCATACTGACAATACTAAAAGGAAAGGTCAATTTCTTAAAGAGTTTGTGTCATTACATGCCTTATTTTCTCGATTATTATGAGATATTACAAAATGACTTTTTACACGCTCGTTCAGTTTCAGTAGTTGCAAAATTCTATAAACTGAGAATTATCACAAAGCAAATTTCATAACTGCAACAGTTAACATCTGCTACTGGCCATTTGTTGAATGTGAATTGCTATTTACAACCTTTAAGTATCTTTGGCTCAGTCCGAGACAGAGTATCAGAAAGGGTGTGGCGAGGAGGCCAGTATCTAGTTGCTGCATACTATCTCGGATTTTGCTTGGTGTGCTGACTTAGGAAAACCCTGCTTGTGCCTTGTGTACTAAGCATTCACATTCAGTTTCCAAAGAGGAAGGGAAGGAGGGGAGACAAAGTTGATCACTCAACTTTAACAGCTTTAAAGAGCAACTAAAAGTACGTGCAATAAAGTAAACGTAATTCTATGACTATTCAACTTCCAAGTGGCAGCACAAGAATGGAGAATTAAATCTATATACAAATAATATTATTAAAATACTTAAATAACACAATTTATTCGCTTTGCCCATATAGGGGGGCAAAGCGGATCACAGCAGTGGGGCAAACTGAATCAACACAAACTTACCCACAAAGGTTCTGGCTTAAACACAAAAGATAGATTATATCCTCAAATTCAAACTAAGAACGACTTCAATAAAATTATTATTCAACTAGAAAAGATATAAATACGTGGGTACATATTAAAAATAAACGTAAAACCAAAGAAATTCTATCACATAAGAACATCACTATTCTATTTTTCCCTGCAAATAATTATTCACTTCGCCCCAAGCTGCCACCTAGAAAAAAAGACTATCTATTCTCCATGTACAGTTTACGTCATAGTTGCAATTACTCTGAAATATGAAAACAAAGCTAAGGTTACACATTATTTGTTCATCATGCGTTCGGAAAAAATATATGCAAATACTAGGGAAAGGTTTTGAAAAACCTTCAAAATTTTTCAGAACCGCGTATTTTCTTTTCTTTTCTTGCTGTACAATAACACACAGGCGTTCAATCTCTACGACCTTTTGTTCCTTCACTAGTGACGTCACAAGCCACAAAGAAGTTTTGCTGCCATCCCTTATTAAAAGGTTGCAAATTCCATTATTCGCTTTGCCTCATATATTCACTTTGTCCCCTCTCCCCCAATTCCCCTACAAATTTTGTGAAACCAACTATTTGTAGAAAGAAAGGCAAGTGAATGCAGCGACCAGGAATCGAAGTGGGACCTCCAGTTGCATACCAGTGGTGTTCTACTATTGAAATGTTGCCGCAACGACCGATTTCTATATTCTTGTATGTTGGATATTCCTCTGATCTGGTATTCCATAAAGATTCCTCAATTAAAATCTTCACAAGGAGGTAAGTACCCTGGCATTGTATTCAATGGTTCAGCTGAGGTTAGAGGAATTTCAAATATGCAGAGAAGTCGGTCGTTGCGCCGATAGTTCAATGGTAAAACACCTGGCATGCAACTAAAGGACCAGACTTCGCTTTTCCGGCCGCTTCACTGACTTACTGCTAATGTTTTAAACATGTTACCATATACACTACAACCATTTGTATTGGATAGTACTGTCTTCAATGCGATTCTACATTAACATTATCCTTCTACTTATTTATTTATTTTGAAATATTTTTGTATATCTCAGTTTCTTGTTCAATGTGTACATATTATGAGCAGCTGCTCAGGCACAACTGTATTCATTTATTCTGACAGAATCGTGTTTTCTATGTATGAAGTGTGCTTTGAGTTAATCTTGTTCAGTTAACAATAACATAGAATAATAAAGAAAATAATTATTATTAAACTAGGGTCCGGGTGTTTGTGTGCTTAAATGATAAACAAAAAATATTTCTTTGTGTGTTTAAAAAAGTAAAAATTTCAAATTTAAAAGTTTAAAATTTCAAAATGTGTGTTTAAAATGATCAAAAAATAACATGATCTACGTTTGACTACTAATTACACAGAAAATACTATACTACGTGCTACTTAGTGTTATACGAAAAACAATGCGGTTAATTTGTATATTCATATGCTCTTAGGTGAGAAACAGGGAATACATCAAATTCGGTTGTTTTGGAATATATCCCAAATAATGTTTTATACTACATATAGATTACATGAAAAATTGAATAAGAATGAACTGTTACTGCTACTTGCAAGCATATAATTTTATGTATTTAAAAATTTCCACATACAGACCATTTCGGTCACTTCACGCTGAATATTAACAAGGGGGAGGAGTTTTGGGAGGAATCGGCCCTGGTCTTATCCAGTTTTTTCTTGGAGTGGCACAGGAAAACCAGAGGAAATCTCAGTCAGAATGGCAGGCACTGGAAATCGAACCAGGTCCACTCGATTACAAGTCAAGCACTCAACCGACTGCTTTTTATTTATTACCGGCATTATAGTGCACAACATGTTGCATTTTCAAATGTTCAAATAGAAAGGAATGTAAATTGTTAGTTAGAAAAGCTTTACAACACGAAAAACTTCTTTCAGCATCACGCAAATTTGAATTTCGATAAACAATTATAGCCTTAAAAATGCAATGACGATAATTTACTTGTATAATTATAATTACATTGAAATTTGGAAAGTTTATGTTGAATTGTATATGCAGAAAGTGCAACAATTACGAAAGTTAAATTCAAACAGTATTACTTTAAAATTAATATAGTTACGTAAAAATCATTGAACGAGAAGTTAAACAATTCGTTAATGTGTATGGAGGGGGGAAATACACTAAAATATGTTTAAAATGTGCCAAAATATGCAAAATCAAGCATAATCACTTAATTTGCCCACAAATACACGTAAGAATAAATTTTATCAATTTAGAAAAATATTTAATTAAATAAATTATCCAGTCCCTATTTATTATAAATATTGACAAAAATAGCCTGCTATTTACGCAATCCCACTTTTGAAAACTCGAGAAGAACGTCCATCGAACATTCAAAGACTAACCTTCCCCCCCCCCCCCCCACACACACACACTTCTGACGGGTAATCACCGCCTCTGCATACTTCTGTACTTAAATTGTACGAGACGTGTCCGAAAAATGACGTCTAGGCCAATAGAGAATTCTTGTATGCGTGTGTGGAAACACTAACATCGTTCGTGTGGCAGTGTAAGTAAAATAACAGTACCAATCCAAAATTGCGCCAAATGTGAAATTCGGTCAACGGTATCCACGCAAAAGGTAAACGCCCGCGGATAGTCAGACAAATTAGTGCTGTGTATGGTGATGTGATAAATCGATAAAATGTAACGAAATGATGAAGTGAATGCTATGAAAGCGGGACTATGTCCACGACGAACAAAACATCGGTAGACCGTCGACGACATTTGATGACAAGAGTAGCATCACATCATGATCAAATCGTCGAAAACCACACCGAATGAAGCAGTTACACAACAATTAGTATATAAAAATTGTGCGCGCAAAAAGAAACTGATAGGACACATGCTACGCAAAGGAAAGGTGAGAGTCTGAATTGTATTGCAATAGATGAAACTTAGGTTTTTCACCACACTCCTGAATCGAAGCAACAGTCACTTCGATAGCCGAAAAAAAAAAACAATCTTCCATGTCAAACAAAAAAAAAATCATGACTACTGTTTTTCATGACAGGAAAGGCCTGGTTAATTTCATACCTCCTAATACAATAATTAATGCTACTGTATTTTGTGAGACTTTCAGGTGGCTTCAAACGAGCCATTCAAAACATAAGGGTGATGTTGAAACGTGGCGTCTCCTTGCTTCAAAACAACGCTTGAAGCTACACCGTCTGTGTCACCACTGCGCTTCTGAGAACATTCAAGTGAGATGTTTTCAGCCTTCCGCCATACAGTTCAAACCTCGAGCCAAGCGATTCCTAGCTCTTCCTTTACCTAAAGAAACATCTCAGTGGGATACGGTTCGAAGACGATGATGAGATTCAAGACAAAGTTAGGATGTTATTCAAAGAGCAGGCGGCAAACTTTGCGCCGCCGGATCACGATGCGGGAATCCAAAAGCTGGTTTTATGACTAAGGATAAGTATTCCGGACTAGCCTTACATTAGTTCATAATAGTTACCATCGGTTACGGAACTTAAGATTTTGAATAATGAAAAAATATTAGCTTATTAACACAAATATAGAGTCTGCAGGAGTATTAAAACTCTTCTTAGCTAAAGATACTGCAAATTATGTGAACAAGAAATTACTATTCAAAAAATAGATTTACTCACATCAGCTCTATAGCCATCTGAAGTGACAATCGTTGTAACAGTCATCTCATTCTTCGTAATGGTTCCAGTTTTATCTGAACAGATCACATTCACACAACCTGGAAAATAAAAACTGTTCTTTAAACGTGTTCTGTGCTGACGCAGCAAGTTAAAATTCAAGAAAGAGAAGTTACAAGTGTACATTTACCAAACAAAACATTGAGTATTATATTATTTCAATGACAACAGAAACGGAATAGGAGACTACCAACATACTGGAAATGACACACATATCGATTGACAGCCAATGTTCGGTAATGTGTTTCTATTTTATATTTTCTTCTATTGAGTAAACACTTCGACTTTTTTTGTGTGTGTGTGATTTGAGTAGACCAATTTTCATAGACAATATCTATGAAGATATTCTACTACTGGCACTAAATACTTTCGTTCCTGCTCTTATGTGAAAAAAGAAACAAAAATATTTTTTAAACACAGTATGTTACTCGGTTAGCAGATCTCCGCTGAAGGTCACAGCAACAGGTAGCCTTCACGCCATATAAAGTGTAATAGGACTTCATAATTGCCTCACGGGAGCCTATTTTCTTCAGGTTGAGAGTATTGTGAATGAG
Organism: Lepisma saccharinum; assembly: GCA_022664845.1. Classification (NCBI taxonomy): domain Eukaryota; kingdom Metazoa; phylum Arthropoda; class Insecta; order Zygentoma; family Lepismatidae; genus Lepisma; species Lepisma saccharinum. The sequence continues at coordinate 65,593 of JAGDQP010002088.1, forward strand.
TAGCAGAGATGTGTCACTGCACACGGAAACAATTTTTCAACGAAGCAGGTATGTTTACTTTATTCCTAAACTTAGTAATATTGTGGAGTACAAAAGCGGCCATTTATTTCCGAACAGTCTTGTAGAAGAGATCTGCGATAAATGAAATCCCAATCCTAACTGCAACTCGAGTAGACCTTTTCACAGTATACTCAACAGGTACTGCTGGATTCATAACACTACGTTCCCATAAATTCTTACAGTGGATATAAAATTTGTATGATAAAGCACGTACTCACCTAACGTTTCAACAGTTGGTAACTTCTTAACAATTGCATTTCTCTTCGCCATTCTCATTACACCTAATGCTAACGTAACAGTAACAACAATTGGTAGGCCTTCTGGAATTGCAGCTACAGCAAGACTGAAATTACAAAACAATAGTCAAACAGTAAAAAGATTGAAGATCAGCTGAAAACAACTTACAACTAGTTAGTTTAATTTACATTCTCAAGCAAAAATGACAATTCAAAACTTACAACTATTTGATAACGACATTGTCATAGTCATGAAAAGAACAGATAATATGAATTTAACAAATATAATAGAATGCACCATTTTAAACAAAAAGGCGCATTCTAGCATTGTTTATGACTGAAAGAAAATCTAGAATTATTATGGAACTTCCTTTTAGAATGAATTAGATGTTCCACATTTACGTATCTAGAATTAATGATGTTAATGCGATTTGATGGAATTCAGTGTATGGGAAACTTAAATATATCTTTTCTGTAGAACTCAGCGATTTGTATATCAAAATGAAATACTAATTAATTGTTCGTGGTATGAAATATGGCATGTATTATAATGGTGAAACAGTGGTTACTAAGACAATCAACAACTGCTAATGCATGTCATTTGATTGAGTTAATTGTGGTTTAATCCCAATTAATGCTCCGCAACTTCGTATTTATGAGAGTAAATTAATATCGCTTATTCTATCAGTACTATTTCACGAATTAGTAGATAGTTTCATGATCGTGCATGCTCAGGCTTAGAGTATGGAATTATATAGAAGAAGTAACAACTTAGCCTATCAGTAATTATATGAATGATTATTATCTTTGATATTTATATCAATCTCTATCTTCTTAAAAATTTTATTACAGACATTTTGGAAGATACGGGGTGGGGTTTCCAAGAAAAATAAAAGCTTATAAAACCAACTACTACGTGATCATAGATCGGAAGGTAGGAACCCCTTGCATTACTCAGCATCAGCCTAACAACGTTAAAGAAATCCACGAAAATCCTCTATGAAGTTGGTACATGCTATGCATCATGTTCTAAAGCCTGGAGCTTTCTGATCACGAATTTTGTATTTACTACGAAACCACAGTTCATCCAAGGAAAATAATATGTTGACGTAAATCACAATGTTAGCAATACTACTATGTGCAACCAGTAACAAAATATTTGCAACTAAGTGCTTTACAAAGCCCTGCCCGACAGCGTGGTAATACAAAAATCATGCACAAGTATACTTGACTGCTTTCAGCACATTCTTTTATTTGCCAGTAATGTTTATTCTTGACAATTCTTGGGTCTCAGATGACCTAGCGAGCGGTCTGCAACTTTTAACGCACAAAGCAAATAAAAGTCATCGCACGTATCAGCAGCACGATGTGGCAAGAGTCTACAGGAAAAAGATATGAATCACAGTGACAATAAAGTTCAGCTTTATTTAGTTACAACTACGGCCGAATACAGTATGTTAGGAATGAAACAAGACGAAGACTTAAGTTATAAATGGCGTCTGCTACCGTAAATCTCGCCAGCAACAAAGTAAACAGAATATCTTCATTTCTGTTCACCGTGAAGTTCTATTTTTTTATGCTTCGAATACAGACGTACGAACTTCATTTATTTATGATGATGATGCATCTTCGGCTTAAAACGAAAGATGTAGAAAGTAATTTAAAGTAAACGCGTGTTCCCAGAATAACAATATTATCGGCTAACTTTTTTTTTTTTTTTTTTTTTTTTTTCATTTCTTTAAAGTTTCTACTTTTGTTATTTATGGTGTGTCACGAACATTTAATGTATATATATTTCAGTCTGTGGTTTATAAGCTTTCGTACGGGAAGCTGTACAGAAACTGGGCAATCCCTTGAAAATTTGCTTCTTGTTGCAGCTTTCTCCTGCAAAACCAAATGGTATTTACAGATTTTAAATCAAGAAATTCACACACTCTATTAACTTCTGAATAAAATGAGATAAGCACTAAAAAAAAGTAAGTCATATTAACATTAAACAAGGATTGTCAAGGCCCGGTAAGGATGAGAAATATATTCAAAGTTACAAAACATGTTAAAAGCAGTGGTCTACGTTTGGATAGCTTCTTGTTTGTGGAATGATTGCATTTCGCAAACAAGGAACTGACCACAAAAAAAGACACTGGTTAATTAGCTTAGCTCCTCGCGCAATAACGACAGATTTAAAATTCCAAACCTACCTCACTCCTATGTTGAACATAGCAAGAATTGGTGTACCCTGCACCCAGCCTGTAATCATAATTACTCCAATAATGCAGAATGAGTAGAACGAAAGCTGTTTCCCAAGAATGTCCATACTTTTCTGCAGAGGAGTTTTCGGAGACTGAAATTAAAAATATTTTTAGTCATGATGTTATTTAAAAATAAAAAGCAATGCTAAACTGTACCATGTCCAACGTACATTTTGTTAACCTGACTCAAATTAGCACTCTTTAAGAACACAATATACTCAAACAAGCCAACACATATACACGACGGGAAGAAATATAAACTTTGTAAGAAATATAAAAGTACGTAGCATGTTTAAGCGAAGAAAAAAAAAACTTGTGTTGATTCCTACGATTTGATTTTGATAAGTTTTCTCCCCAGAACAATGCCAATATCTCAGTCGGCGTCCTATACAATGTACGAATAAGATACTGCAAGTATAATACAAGAAGCAGAAAGAACAGGAGATGCGAAAAAATTAAGACATACTTGGCGCGACCACTTGACAATCCCCCCACCTCTCCTTTCAAAATGGCGAGTGATCGGATATCTCTAGTCAAGATTTCAAGCTGCTAGGCATCCCGAAAATAACTATATATACAACGCGCTGGGCCAATCTCTCTCACCCTTCTTATTAGCGACTACTCAACGTCCAAAAGCAGTTGCACCAGCGGACACGCAAGGAACTCCTTGTAACATGATTTATTCTCTCATCTACTGATTTTGGAAGAGGACACCAAAAAAACTCACTGTAACGACCTGTCGACGGATGTGTGTCAAGTCTGCCTTTTCTCGACGGAAGAACATTTTGCGACCAGTGTCAAACGTGCTTTATTGCAGTGGTTCCCAATCTTTTCTATACTGCTGATACCTGAGGTCAATGGTAGTTCATCGCAGTATCTCTGCCTCATGTGGTGAAATAAAATATAAGGTGCAGTCAAATGAAAAGGTCCATTTCCATGTACAGACTTTATTACTGGATAGAGCTATATATAATGACCATTGCTGTTGAGGCACTTATCCCACCTTGACACGAGATAATTTTACATTTATTATGGCCTAGACATATGTGGATCTCAACCGCAAACAGGACTAACATCTCCCTCAACACGTTGTCCAGAGATTTGCAACTGGACCTTTTCACTTGACTGAACCTTACAGTTAATAATGATGTTCATTCCATTTCGTTGAATTTTTAATAGTATTGCAAACGTAATGACTTCCAGTTTTATAAAGTTGTGAAATAGAGAATTGAAATGTTCATTCAAAATATCCCACGTATAATGAAATCCGACACTTAGATGCAGGTTAGCAGAAGAAAGTAAAGATACAAAACACTTAACTGTGTTTTCTCTCTTTTCTTATCTTCACTTTTCACATTTGCATTCTTGAATACGTCTAAGCCAACAGGATATTGGACAATCGCACTTCAATACCACTCAAATACAATAAATCTTAAATACTTGAGACTAACCTCTTCTGCCTGCATCATTTTGAAAACTTCTCCGAACTCTGATTTTTCACCTGTGTTGATAACAATACCCTGCAAGAAGAAGGAAACAATTAGATTTCCCTGAAACAATATTCCATTACAGAATAAAAACATGTATTTCAATATCAAAGATGAAAAAGGACGACGTAAAGGTTTCAACCTAATAGGAATACTAATAAACTGAGCAATCAAAATTTCTTAACGAATTATTCAGCACTGGCACGCTAGACTCCCAATATGACGTCCCTATTTTAATAATGTTCCCTTCGCCTTCTCTGATTACGGACTACATGAAAGCCAAGAAATATTGTCCCATAAATTTAGACAATAAGTTTACCTGTCAGTATACTCACAACTAGTGTTGTGAATAAAAAAAAAAATGTTAGTTTTTTTTTTGTTTTGTTTTTAAATTTGTTTTTTTTTTGTTGTTGTTGTTTTTTTTTTCAGGTTAGCAATTTGTAATACTGCTAACGTCTCTTTAAGCAAGAATTACTTTTAAAAAGGTACTTAAGAAATATACATAAATTAAACCCTAGATTACAAACAGTTTTTGGTATATGTGATATTTTCTGGGTTAGGTCAGAACCCCCAAAAGTAAAAACGGTCACAATCCCCGCAACATCACCAAAAACTCCAAACACCCAAATGGTCAGAAACCCCAAAACTAAAAACGGTCAGAACCCCCACACAATTGTCAGAACGCCCACCACAAGGTCAGAACCCCACACAAATGGTCAGAACGCCCACGCGCATAAACGGTCAAAACTTCCACACAAACGGTCAGAAAACCCAAACTTGAAGACGGTCAGAAACCTCACACGAGCAGTGAGATCCCACACACAAACGGTCAAACCCCACACAATTTGTCAGAATCCCCAAATGCGAAAACTGTCAGAACCCCCAAATAACCTGTTTTATGGTTAATGTGAAGCCCGGAGCCCGGTCCTTCCTTTCACACTTGCTATATTCATAAGTTGTAGGTCTCTCTTTATCCTCCTACTTTTCCTCTCTTATTCTTTTCCTTCCTGTGAGTTTTTAGATCTCTTTTCTTTTCTTTCCTGTGAGTTTTTAGGCAGGCCTTAGTAAGTTATATTTTCTCTCTATATGCATCAGTCATCCGGTTGTACCGGGTTCCGAAAAGGTGGTTTATTTTCCATTTTCAAGTGTATGTAATACTCTCTCAGTTATAAGAGCCCTGTAGTCATGTGGGTCATAAATGAGATTAGATTCTCTTTTCCATATTGTTTGAAAATGTTTATCTATTATTGTTAATAATGTTATCAGATAATTTGTCATTAATAGGACTCATTCGGTTCCCTGTCTTCGGTTCTATTGTTTCCCAAAATAATTTTCTCCTTCAGAGGGGCCCCCAAACTGGATAGTATTTGGAAGGTTTTGGGTTCGTTCTGTTTCTTTGATTATTATTATTTGTTTCCTATTCCTATGGTTGATTTTGCATTGTTATTTTGGCATCTGGACATGTTGGCCTACATATCGTTCAGGCAGTGATTGTGTTGTCATTATTTTTCTGTTATAATAACTTATTCATAATAATTATGTTTGTAATGTTCATAAAAGCGTTTTGTTCCTTCTGTTTTGGTAATTTGCTTTCGGTTTGTCGTTCCATATTGTTGTGACTGCCGTTAATTTGTGTAAGGCAGTCTTGGTGGTCATGTCGTATGTTTTATTATTATTATTCTGTAATGTCACTGCTGGTGACAGTGTTGGTGTTTTTCTTTTAGAAGGGCCTACATACACTTTTTAACCTGTTTAAGGTTGATCCCCTCCGGGGGTGGGGGGGTCTACTGGTTTCTTTTGTTTGGACCATTTGTAGGGTCCTGTAATTTTAATTTTTTGTGATTAGTATGGAGGTGTGCTGCAATGTGTTCTTGACAGTTTTCGGTACCGACCCGGCATTCGGTCGGTCTTAGATTTTTCTTTCTTTGTTTTGTTTGTAGGTTCAGCCTGAGTATTTATTGGTAGGCTCTGTTATATATTGCAATAATTCATACAATGCTTCACGATTATATGAGGGTTCTTTTTTTGGGGGGGGTTAGTTCTAATTCTTTGGGTCTCTGTTTTTCTGGGTTATCACCTCTGACAAGGTTGCTTTAGTCAGCATTCATCTTAGATTGTGGGGTCTCCTGTAAGCTATCATTGGTGTTTCCTGTGGCATTCTGGTCTGAGGGTTCTAACCGTTTTCACATTTGAGGATTCTGACCGTTGTGTCGGGTTTCTGACCATGTATGTGGGGTTTCTGACCTTATGGTGGGCGTTCTGACCATATGTGTGAGGGTTCTGACCGTTTTCGCATTTGGGGATTCTGACCGCTTGCGTGAGGGATCTGACTGCTCGTGTGGAGTTTTTGACCGTCTTCAAGTTTGGGTTTTCTAACAGTTTGTGTGGGAGTTTTGACCGTTTATGTGTGTGGGGATTCTGACCGTTTGTGTGGGTGTTCTCTGACCATTTGTGTGGGGGTTCTGACCGTTTTCGCATTTGGAGATTCTGACTATTTGTGTGGGGTTCCTGACCGTTATGTGGGGTTTCTGACCATGTGTGTGGGGTTCTGACCTTGTGGTGGGCGTTCTGACAATTGTGTGGGGGTTCTGACCGTTTGTGTTGGGATTCTAACCGTTTTTAATTTGGGAGTTTCTGCCCGTTGGGGGTTCTGACCATTTGGGTGTTTGGGGTTTTTGGCGGTTTTGTGACTGTTTGTTTGTGTGGGGGCTCTGACTGTTTTTACTTTTGGGTTTTCTAACCGTTGGGGGTTCTGACCTAGACCCATATTTTCTGGGTTGCCCAGTTCTCAATTTTTGCCAACTTTTTTTTAAAAATCACTTTGAAAATATTTTCTTCCGTGCTGTATCTGCTCCAAATTTAGTTTAAACATTATTCAACACAACAGAAGTTTTGGGTGTCCCCGACCTCAAACACCCCAGTTGTCAGTGTTGCCAACCTATTCTAAAATTGAACATATAGAAATGCCTTTACTATTACAAATCTACACGTGTGCATTGATTTACACTAAATATGACATGTTTATTAGGCACTGTGACAGGTCATACAAGCACTTGAAGCACCGCAGTTTGTCAGGATTGTTAAACAATTAAAAAATTTAGATTTAATATTTGTTACCGTTGGACGTATCCCCATTGAGTTACACAAAATTTGACATGTATATTAGGTACCGGGACAGTTCATGTGGGTACTTCTAGCGCTGCGGTTTTCAGTGTTGCCAAACAATTTTAGAAAATAAAAATTTTATTTTTTCCATATCGTTGAATATATTAGGACCAAACTTTGTAATTACGTACTTGGACGCGTCATAGAGCTACTTCAGGTCCCACAGTTGACAGTGTTTGCCAATTAACTTAATAAATTATAAATATTTACTATATCCATTCAGTTCTACGTATCCGCACCAAGCTTTGAGTATACACATTCGATATAACTGAAATATACTGTGGTTGTTCCCTGTACGCAAGAACCCAGTTGTCAGCGTTGCAATCCTATTTTAAAATTCAAATTTTCAAATTGCCCCATACTGTTACGTGCCCATAGCTATTCCTATACTTTCAGAAAAGCGCGCGGGTAGCCGCGGAACATGGCTACGTTATGATGTGCTTTGAAATAATAGTTCTCAGAGTCATATTGCAACAGACTCATTAGAAGAAACCTATATATGTAGTTGCTTGTTTACAAGAGTAATTATTATGTAACACTTTTGAAAAATGCATATAACAAAATATTTTTGTTACACTGTCTCTATCTGTATATATTTTCAAAGTACGGGCGAGCCTTGGAGCCCGGAGCATGAGGGAGCAATGCCCAGTATTATTATAGTGAAACAAAATGTACAAGTGGGGTCGCGTTGGCTCAATTGGTAGAGCGCTCACCTCTGACGCTAGTGGTCGTCCGATCGATCCCTGCTCATGCCATGTGGGCTTTGTGCCTGTGGTGGACAAACACCGTGTGCGTGGGTTTTCTCGGGATTCTCCCATTTCCTCCAACTTTCTTCATTTCACCAATTCATCTCATCATCCATCCGGCCTGAGCCAACGTTGCCTAAAGGCCTTAAAAATTAAATTCACAAACAATGTACTAGTAAACCCAAACATATATCTCTGCCCTTGAATAGAAGCAGATTGTATTACGGGATCTTTTTATTTATTTTAAGGCCTTTAGGTAAAGATGGCTCAGACCGTATGGCTGATGATGGGATGAATTGGTGGAATGAAGGAATTGCGAGGAAACTGGAGCACCCGAGAAAACCCACGCACACGATGTTTGTCCACCAAAAATCCCAGATGGCATGAGCAGGGATCGATCCAACGATCCCTAGCACCAGAGGTGAGCGCTCTACCAGCTGAGCCACCGTGGCAACTTCACGGAATTTTGAGCTAAAGATAATTGATTTTTGCGGACGGTAATTATGATCAAAAATAGATATCTTCCTTAAATAATACCGTAATTAGAAATTAATGTATTGTATATACGGGAAGAGAGCATAATTCGATGAGAATTCATCGTTTTTCAGATTATAGTAAAGATATCTTCGAAGTTGTATTATATCTAGGAACCTGAATTCTTCCTATACTTCAAAATATTTCTTCAGTTTCCTGGAAGTTTATTGGTATTTTAATACAAACTATACCATATAATTTCAGTCCATATGTCTTTAGTTAATTCCTTATGTTTGTCAGGGTGAAGATATAGGAAGTATAGCAACATGGCAGTGAATGCATTTATAAATAATCCCATCATTTGCCTCGTAAGTCTGCAGGGAAACAAAGCAAAGTAAATTGGGATGAATGTATGAAAGCTTAACTCCAATCCTGCTGATTACATTGCTTAATTATCTGCAGCGTAAAGCGTGAAATCACTTGTTGTGAGAAAAGAACATTATAAAAAAAAAAGAACAGATAAAAAACATGACAAACAAACTTCACAGAAAAAAACTTTTTTTTTTTTTTACAACACTACTCACAACTAAATAAACTATTTCGATTTATTAAATATAGACATTTTTGCGCGGTTATCTACTTCTAAAATAACTGTACTTCTCTGTGTATTAGGCTGGAGTTCTCTATGCTGATGTGTCAGTTTATTTACTTAAGTATTATGCATTATCAACGCATTTCGCAATTTATTTTACTGCACTATCAAGGCAAGTACTAGTCACTTATAATCTGTGCGCGTGCATATGAAAAGGGACCAACTTGGCGGTTGCTAACTTCTGAGATAATCTCTAAAACCATAAGTGAGGTGAAAATTGGTAGTTTCTTTTTCTTTCTATGCCAAATAAATTAATAAAATCCATGTTTTCACTGTGTAAGGGATACGAAGGGTATTCGGCACAAGCGATTGTAAACGAATCAATACGAAACTATGAACTTTCGATCCATGTTATCAAGACATTGTTTTTATTATATTTTGAATGTTTATTCGTACTTCAACTTATGACTACAATTTTCCGAAACAGTTACCAGACGAGAAGGAATTCAATATGTTAAATAAGTAAATCTTCATAATCAAAACTGTGGAGTTCCACGTGCTACTTCTGAATACAGTTATATTCTTAAAAAAAAATCATAATATAAAAGTTAAATAAAATGATAATCACATGGTCATATTTACTGACATGAATAAGCAATCCTCGAAACTAGTGAAAGTGGTCCATTCGGAATTATCTACCAACGCACGTTTTACTAAGGCTAATTAATATATAGTAGTTCTCTCTTTCCCCGGCAAGACCGACCACAAAAATGCAACAGCCATTAAGTCAAAATGACTTGCAATTGCGTGAGCATGAAGTAATATGACTATTGTCGGCTACAATAAAAACATCCGATTAATCGACAGTGATCTGCAAAGAAAACATGGCACTGCAGTCGCAAGGTTACAATAACCAACCGGAACGGCACAGCACTATCTGCTTCATATCGTGATCCGAACAATACGCACGAGACCCGCACGGGAGCACTGTTATTTATTTGACAGTTTTTGTCAACGACGGCGTCTTGACGTCTCAAAGAAACTATGGAGTTGCCATCCAAATGTGACACGATTCTCTGCCGCTTAAATCACCAGTTTCTCCCCTTTTCACTGTCAAGTTTGTGGTTTAAGTATGCTGTTCATCGCCTTGTTACCAGTGTTATCCTGACAAATATAAGCAATGCACAGACAAGTACGTAACGTGGTATGGTTACAAGCCTCATGTCTATATTAACCCATTAATCTTGATTTAAAATAGGAGACTAAACAACATAAGATCTAAATTTATGTCATATTCCCAATCAAATTTGCTGGACTGAGTGAGTCGTCATATGAATTCTGTGGGTGTATGCAAGAATCTGAAGTAACATTTATCTAGTTTCGAGAAAAGCAGGTTTAAAGATCGGTAAAAGCATTGTCCCTTATGGAAGACTACAGAAACGAAATATTTTGGACAACAAATATTATTTCCGGATAACGTTTTTTTTTCTTATTATTATTTAAGAACATAGCTGGGCACCTGAAAAATATTTTGGGAGAGTAACTTTTTTTTTTTTTTTTAATGTCATTTATGAGAGTTGCACGCACCCACAAAATTATCCTTAGTTATCCTTCACTGAAATGATTCAAGGTTAACGTTTTCTCGAAATTATAAATTTGCGCTACATTAATAATAGATACAATAATGTAGTTTTAATTTTCTTAAACAACAATACTATCGTTTCACAGAAACCATACAATGAGCTTAATTATTAAGATTTGCATTTTGACACCACAGTCAAAGAAAAAAAAATGCTGCAACTTTTCCATGGTTACTCACCTTCCCATTTCCACATCGAACTAGTGTTCCCATAAATGCTATATTCATTTTCGAAGTATGCCCATTACTTTTTAATACTGGCGTTGTTACTTTTGTTGCAGGCTCTGTTTCACCAGTGAAGCTACTCTCATCTATAGCTAGATCTACAGCCTGAGAAAAAAGGATGCTTTCAATTAATAGAAACCAAAATATACACATGATAATGTTCATAACTTCACGTAATTTACACTATCCATAAACAATTCGTATAAATAGTTGAATCATTACAATTCATACAGATAATAAGTGTTTATGTCCAAAATAAAGCATTTTCCATGTTTCAAAGAGTGCAATCCTGCTTTTCAAAACGTACAATGAAACTTTTTTTCTTGACAAAACATACACATTTCAGGAAGAAGCAAATTGCACATACCATTAAATAGGATGAAACTGACCACTTTCTCAAATTTTTGTGTAACGGGAAGTGTTTTTTTTTTCCTAATACATAAAAAATAAAAATCTGGAACTTTAGCTACTAATGTTGTAAGTTAGAATGGACTATGAAAACAAATGGAAGGTCCTAAAATGACCAAGATTTTCTTACAGGATGGGAAGCTACTTTCTAAATCTTAACCCTTTAGGGAAATATTTTTGTTTCTTAAATAATAATAATAATGACAATTCAAGTTAGGAGAATGGTTGAACGTGAAAACTGGTCACATTCACCCCAGTTTACGGTACCTTTAATAACTAAGAGTTACTTACTTATTTTATGGCTTACGGAACTCGCAAGTTCATCGCCGCAATAACAAACGTTAGCCAAGGATTCTATCCAGAGCAAGATCAAGCCAGTTTTCATCACAAACAGCTACTTCTCAAAGATCCCTTCTAATAATATCCTCCCAACGTCGTACCGGTCTTCCTAACGGTCTCTTTCCCTCCGGTTTACCAATCACTATTCTATATATAATCTTAGTTTCTCCCCCATCCGAGCTACACGGCCTGCCCACCATAATCGTCGCGAATATCGGATGAGTCGTAAGCCTAAGAGTAGATTAGATATTGAAATGCTTTAACCTGGGTACAGGATGTTCGTACCTTTCTCATGACATATGCCGCACCTCCGTAATATTTGTTCACTTACGTTTGGAAATTCCCTTTCAATGTTCCAGTTTCAATTGTATTAACATTGTTCTGGAACACTAGCTTTTTTTTTCTTTTTTTTTATTAAGATAAACCAGAAATGCGAAGTTGGTTTCAATAATAAATACCCATTAGTTTTTAGATAACAGAGCTGACAACAAAGGAATGAACGCTTGAGTGGCATTGGCCCATGACAGTCATTTCAACTGCTTAAAACAACTGACAATGAGTACAGCGTTGTGAATTACCAATAGTGCGGCATAACATTTTCCGGCACTTAACTTTTATAGCTTTTTATCGTAGTTATTGCGCCCTTTATGAAAATACCATGTAGAATGCAATAGTAAAATAAGTTGTGTGGCGATATTAGCCTGAAGTAATATCAAGGATACGGTTGAACAAATATTTTAGTAACTTTACAAATATTTGAGACTTTAACAAATAACTTCAATCCATCTAAAGCGGACTCATGTAAATTGGGAAAGTGAACTTACAATTTACTGCGAGTTACAGTCATTTTGGCATAAACTATTATATATTCCGAAGTAACTTTTGTTCATGTAATCCCTCGCTTCTACTTGGTAATTTTATATGCCGATTTAAAATTCATTATTATTTTAAACGACTACGCTTCTATATTTTAAAGAAGTTCGTATGAATATACGAACTAAATCAAAGTTCCTCAACCTGTGGTCCGCTGGTCCAGACTTAAAAATGGATATTCAAATAAAGATTAAAAGTCAGTTCCATGATGATTCACTTTAATACTTTACTTCTACTTCGTTTTACTGCGTTTCCGTGGGAATTCAAAACTAGCCCTAAGATTTATTATCTTAAAGTCACATAGTATGCCCCAAATGTCAGTAAAACTTTTCTTATTTTTTTAACTAGGCTCAGGCAACTTATTGGTCCGTAGAATAGTTTCAAACATATCACTGGTCCTTGGGTTTAAGAATGTTGAGAAACATTGTACTAAATTTATCCAGGTTTTACAGTTATGCATCAAACTTCCTTACGTGCATTCAATTGAAACTTGGATAGTTACTAAAAAGAAAAACTCAACTCAACAGATATTTTCGTTACATGCTATCATGTTATGCATGGAATATTTGATTTCGCAATACACCCGTTTAACTAGCGAAAATCTGTTGACCATAACACCTTAAGTTTTGTAATATTGCATCAAGAACTTTATTTAACATGAGTGATTCATGACGGTGCTAAACATTCAGTAATCTAAAATAGTGCCTTTTGCAAAAATTAATATCTTTCATCATCTGGCAATCCTGATGACTAGGTTGCGGGAGTCCCCTTCTTAGAAAGTATTGATCTGCATCACTATATCTCCTCCAGCAAGAATCTCTATAAGGCAGATCTTAATTTCATCCTCATTCCGTACTTGTGTCCTTTGAACTGAGAATCAAACTTCGTTGCTCTCTTTATTCTTCCTACATTTTCTTAACATGCACATCGGTGCGAAATAAAGAAACGAATCACTTTTCGTGCTTTGAATAGCTCTGTTACTAAAGTTGTAAGAAAGGAGTCAAAGAATGGTCGTGCATCTGTTTCACACTGTGCATACTTTGTTTCTTGTTTAAGCAGTTCAGAAGTCCGCCTGAGATCTGACGGAAACGTTATTATGATGTCAGTTCAATTCTCTACACCAGTTATACCCAATCTTATTTTGCCCATGGTCCACATTAAAATTTAGCATACAAATCGTACGCGCCGCTTAATTGAAGCTTTTAAACACTAATATCGCAAACGTGACTTTTTTTTTTTTATTTTAAGGGATCCTCTTTCTACCTCTGTCTCTTTGCCTTCTTGAAGGAAAATACTTCACACATACAGACAATTAACTTACTTACTCTATGGCTTACGGGTCTCGGAAGTTCATCGCCGTAGAAACACACGTTCGCCATCAAGATCTATCCTGGGCAAAATCAAGCCAGTTTTCATCACAAACACCTACTTCTCGAAGATCTCTTCTAATATTGTCCTCCCAACGTCGTCTCGGCCTTCTCAACGGTCTCTTTCCCCCCGGCTTTCCAACCAAGATGGAATATAATCTTAGTTTTTTCTCCCATCCGAGCTACATGGCTTGCCCATCTTAGTCGTCTTGATTTCAATATTCTTACAACATCGGGTGAGTCATACAGTCCGTGAAGTTCTTCATTATGCAATCTCCTCCATTCTCCAGTCATCACGTCCCGTGTATCTTTCTCAAAACCTTATTTTCAAACACTCGTAGTTTATGTTCACCTTCTAGGTTTGTACTCCAACTTTCGCAACCGTAAAGTACTACCGCCAGAATAACCGTTCTGTATATTCTCAATTTCAACTTTCTTGATATTAATCGCGAGGTTAGGAGTTTCTGGACTCAATAGAAACATGCGTTGCCCGATACTAAGCGACTTATTATTTCTTCCGTGACCTCATTTTTGCTTGTCACGTATGCTTCCAAGTATTTAAATTTATTTACAGACAATTAATGTTTGTAAAAATAGAAAGAGGCCAAAATAAAAAAAATTAAAATAGTTTGCTGGTACTTACAATTTTTAACATAATTTAATGTTATTAGTATGGGTTGCATTCTATCTTTTCTCAGTTGAGTAAAGTTAATTTCATGTATAGACTAAGAAGAAGAAATAAAATAAAACCTTCTTTCGACGTGTTTATGGTAAACAAATGCAACATATGTAGCGGGCCGGATTCGACATGCGCGTCGTAGGTTGGGCATCACTGCTCTACATTATTAGGAAAGTCATACACGGATCAACATACATAATATCGTTACTTACCTCAAATAGCCTTAAATCAGCAGGTACTCTATCTCCCACATTTAAATACACAATGTCACCTGGAACCAAATTTCTGGCAAGGAATGTTTCTAGTTGGCCCTCTCGTAGACTGAAAAATATGAAAATTATTAATACTACAGTACTCATATGAGGGCATGCTGAAAGTAATGCCTCCTCTTTTTTGCTCTGATTTAAACACATATGTGTTGTACAATACCTATTCATTGTTTTCACCTGACTCATCCTCTGCTGAAGGTTTGAAACTGGTCACTACTTGGCTCCCAGAACTTTAGCAAGTTAACATGGTGGCATGTAACAACAATATGTCTGTGCGGCTTTAGCAGCGGGCAGTGATCGAATTTTTAACAGCACAAGGTGTGTACACCATTGGCATGCATAGGAGAATGAAGGGTATTTACGGGGATGACTGTGTAGACATCAGTACAGTTAGACGTTAGGCTGTTCGTGCTCGTACAGAAAACCCCATGGGAGCGAATCTTGACTTATGTGACAAACAACGAAATGGAAGGTCACGCACTGCCAACTGATGAACCACATCGTAACCGTGTTCATGAACTAATTCGGGAGAACCGTCGCATTACACAGGAAGAGCTTGCTACGAAGTGTGGCATATCACGGAAGCGAGTGGAGGCGAAAATCGCAGAGCCGGGATATCGGAAACTTCGTGCACGGTGGGCACAAGCTGACTACTGACATAAAACGGAAGAGAATGGACAATTGCAAACAGTTGCTTCAGGGCCATGAACATAAAGGTGATAATTTCTTGAACATACTCACGGGTGATGAAAGTTGGGTACACCATTTCGACCCTGAAAACAAGAGAACCTCCATCGGGTATCAAAAAAGTTTAAGACTGTGGCATCGGCAGGCAGTAGTATTGCTGGCATCGGCAGTCATGCTGGCAGTATTTTGGGACTTTCATGGTGTATTGCACATGGAATTTATGCCTAAGGGGACGACCATCAACTCCGATCAGTACTGTAACACCCTCACAAAATTGAACGAGCGAATTCGAAGAGTTCGTCCACAAATGGAGCCTCTCATTCAACACGACAATGCTCGCCTTAACACTAGTGCAATGACAACTGCAAAGATCGAGCGCCTTAGTTTCACTGTCCTACCTGATCTTTCCTACAGCCCAGTTCTAGCCCCATCTGATTTTCATCTTTTTCCTAAACTTAAAGAACACCTGAGATGCCTTCATTTTGATTCGGACGATGCAGTGAAGTAGAAATGAGGATGTAGTTCCGTCTAAAGGACGAAACATTGCGGCATTAAGAAACTGCTTATACGTTGGCAGAAGTGTGTTAACCGCCAGGGCGATCACGTGGAAAAATAATTATTTAAAGTTGAAGATTAAAATTCTAGTAAAGTACCTGCTTTTGTTTTCGGCCGATAAGTTCAAACGTTTTAACACAAAAGAATAGGAGCCATTACTTTCCAGTACACCCTCATAGAAATATCGATGATAATACTGTCACAGCGCAAAGTTTAATTGTTTTAAGTATAAAACAACAGGACATTGTCTTGAATTTTTTTTAACAAATTATCCCCTAGCCAAAGAAAACAGTATCGTTAAAATCGAAAATTCTTCCATACAAAGTTTGGGTGGACAAGTAAACATAAAAAGTAGTCCAATACATCAAATACTTTAGTTGTATACACTACAAATTTAAAAAAAACTGTCCTCGTTTTTGTAGGGAAGAGAATAATTAACCTCACTCATATTCATTTCTGATTTCATTTTTTACTTAGCATCAGTAACTATTGGCATTCTGACTTGTTTCCAAAGGAGTGGAAGTTCAGAGTACACATACATCAATGACCATCTTCAAAAATGAACCTTACGTAACAACTATTACAATTACTATTAATAAACAATATTAAATTATGAACAGAGATGGGTTCTCGATACTTTCGATACCAACAGTATTTGCGAAGTATCGGTATCGATTGATACCTCAACTAATGAGTTCAATAATTTACTGATACTTTGATATTTTTTAGCATTGATATCTTGCTTTCCGATGGTAGAACGTTATATCATATATCTGACTCAAAGCTGATTGAATTTGAATTTCATTTATGACCTTTAGGCATCTACGGCTCGGGCCGGGATAGGATAAGGGAAAGGAAGCGGGTAAAAGCCAACCAGGGCCGAACTTCAAGGTACCATCCCAGTATCTGAGGCGTATGCGCTAACGAAAGTCTATGTGCCATGTTAATAGATAGCACATAGACTTTTGTTCGCGCATACGCCACATTTGTCTGGTTCGGGACGGGCGTAAGCCATAGTGCTGTCACCGTCCATAAAATTTATTTTTTATCTTATTATTTGTCTGGTGTGGTGAGGAAATACCCTGGAAAACCTCAGTCAGGATAATCGGCCGCTTGTACAGAATCCAGGACTCCCGAAAGTGAAACGAGCGAGCGATCTACCACGTCAGCTATTGGCGCTTGGTTCAAAGCTTTTTAAGTTTTCAAAAGAGAATTATTTCAAAGGAACGAATTTCTATATGCTATGTGTTGTGGAAATAGGAGATTGTGACCTCGGAATTAGCGCGATCGCTTTCTGTACGCGTGGTCATGGGTTAAATTTCCGCTGAGGTCTATTAGCGGAGTTGTTCGTAGCCTACATTACCAAAAAACTGTAGGTCCCGTCCATAGAATTTCACAACCTCGTTTAGGATGTTAATGACAATTCAATGAATGGGAGATTGTGACTGAACATTTATGATTAATAGGGATCCTACTGAAATTCAAACCAATTACTTGTCAATTTTTCGGAGTTTTGTTGGCTATATTATTATTTCCTTGTTCAGTTTAAATAATTTACTATTTTGTACTTTCTCCTCTTCAATTTAACCCTTGAAAACAATATTAAACAAGATTCATATAATAGTTTCCTTACACTGTATGCTTTGGTAGCCTTTTGTGGAGCATCCAAAAGACTGTTTTACATATTAAAAAAAAAAATCCTCTTTTTGTGTAAGAGGGTGAAATTTTGAAATCCATACTTTTCGAAACTGCTTCCAAAGAATAAGATAAACCTCCTACCATGGAACAAAGATATTGCCAACACAGCTCGAAAAAAGATCTTAAAAGACGCACACAGATATAACAAAAAGACCAGTCTCCTTCCTTGCTTGATTTCTTCACGCACATTTTGATCAACAAGTTCACCAAGAAATTCAGTATTATTCTCATACAACATTGCTCTCTTCTACGTTCTGGCAACATTAAAAAAATTAAATAAAATGAAATTAAATTTAAAAAAGCTGAATTCAAAAATTCATTGTCTTAAGTGAAGATGTGGCAATAAGCAAACACTTTCTCACAGCATTACACTTACACATATATTAACAATTAATATAAACCTTCTATATTAAAACAAATCTTTGTTTCCACCAGAAAAATCCCTAGCTTACGGGGAGAAAACTTTGTGTTTGAAATTTCAAAATTCCAAAGGGTATAACTTTCAGATAAGTCCTGTTTTGATACAGTGTCCCTCTGTGTTTTTAAAATTTCTTTATTCAGCCTTTTATTCACTTCATTATACCCTAAAGCCTTGTGTGGTGACACTAAGATGGAAAAAAAAGCATTCACAAAAATACAGAACTTTGGAATAGTGGCAAATGAAGTCCGTCTTAGTTAGTGGTTACTAGCGACACGAACAATCTCTGTAAATATTTTGATTCTTCAGAATTCAGGGAACCAGCCTCAGTTTGCCAGTGTCGAAAGTAACACATACCACACGCTGCTAAAATTTGTTCAGAATTTTCTTCTCGCAAATCGTACATTTCACTGAAAACAAAGTGGAAACAATTGTTTGCCACGCAGATGACAAGACTATTTCCCACCAGACCATGAATATTTCCGTGCACCTATCTAAACAGGGAGATTTAATACACTCTAGTACAAACTATAGACTACAGTAATAACTTGCGTAAGATAATGTAACATCTCGAAAAACATGAAAACACAACTTCTCTTACATGAATTAAGGCCACTGTAGCCTTGTACTCTGTACTGTTACATAAATACTAGAATTATTTTCAGCAAACTGAAACTAATGTATGTTCTACTTATAATAAAAACTTCAATCAGATTAGAAAACATTACAGGCAGAACGTATAATGAAAAATCTATTTAAGACTTGTCCTTATTAACAAATGTTAACAAAAAAAATAAATATACTCTGAAAGATATCATACTTACCAATGACATGCTGGAGGTACCAATTTAGTCAACTCTTCCAGAGATTTTTCTGACCGATACTCTTGAACAAATGCTACGGTAACTACAATTATAATGGCCTATAAACAGAAAGTACAAAAGATTTTAAACTCTATGTTATTTTCAACAATCTAATTATTTTTGTAACAAAAAAGATACATTCATCAGAAAGACTAATCTCAAATATACACATTGACAAAATAGTTCGTTATTTTTGGGAAATATATCTGGTGTAGTAAAAAGTAATCCATTATTTTTGCATGACATTGAAGGCTTGACTTACCATAGTTAGAATGATCCGATTTAGGTCACATATGCGCCGTTTTGTTCGATAACGTGTTGCCATTTGGAAGGTAATATCATGATGCCTCTCTGATAGAAGTCCTTGTCCCTATTGGCAAAAAATTGAGACAGTCGATTTTCACAAGCCTCTCTTGAAGCGAATTTTTCACCAGCAAACGTGTTCGCAATGGACAGGAACAGATGGTAATCACTATAAGGTGGATGCATAAGAACCTCCCAACCACGCTCCCGGAGCTTCTGGCGAGTCACTATCGATGTGTGTGGCCTGGCGTTGTCCTGGTGGAACACAATGCCTCTCCTATTGGCCAAAGCTGGGCGCTTCTGGTCGATTGCTGCCTTCAGACGGACCATTGTTGAGTATAGTTCCGAGTTAAGGGTTTGGCCGTAGGGGAGCAGCTCATAGTAGATAATTCCCTGCCAATCCCACCAAACACACAGCAAAACCTTCCTGGCCGTCAATCCTGGCTTGGGCACCGTTTGCGCCGGCGCACCGCGCTTCGACCACGACCGTTTTCGCGTGACGTTGTCGTAAGTGATCCACTTTTCATCACCAGTCACCAACCGCTTCAGAAATGGGTCGCTTTTGTTGCGATTCAGCAGCGATTCGCAGATGGAAATTCGGTCCATGAGGTCTTTTTGCGTTAACTCGTGTGGCACCATTACATCAAGCTTTTTTGTGTATCCAGTCTTATGCAAATGGTTCCACACGGTTTTTTGTGCAATGTTTAGCTCTTGGGCAATCGAAACAGTGCTTACATGACGGTCGGACGCGACAATGTCCATGATTTTATCGACATTTTCGACACTTGGCCTTCCAGTGCGTGGTACATCTTTGACGTCAAAATTACCGGCACGGAATCGACGAAACCAAAATTGCGCGTGATTGGCTGTTACAGTATCAGGACCATAAACACTATTCACATTTGCAGCCGCCTGGCTTGCGTTTTCGCCTTTATCGAAGAAAAACTGTAAAATATAGCGTATTTTCTCTTTGCTAGTGTCCATTTTGACGCGCGCTCACACAACACTGAGTCAACTCATCACAACTATCTGAACAGTGTTTGTAGTACGCAATCTCATCGTTTGAACGCCATCTCGTTGAACCCGATCGGACTTATACAACGCGAGCTACAGATCACCGAAGCCATCTATTGGCAAAATAATGGATAACTTTTTACTACACCAGATATATGAACACGAATTTCTCCTATTTCAAAATGCCTTTCCAAGTAACTTTCGGAGGTAGAAAAACCTCCGCAAACAAGAAAACAATGAGTAATTATTGAGAAAAGTGGAGTATTAATTTTAAGTCGCACGGTGATCCACATTTACGAAAGTTCTTTTAGTATTTTTCTCTTTTTATAGCAGTCAAATATAACTGTGCTTTGCTTTTGTAGTTGTTTTCTTTATAAAAAAAAAAAAAAAAAACTTTGCACTTTAAACACTGTAAGAGTATACGTTTTAAAAAATGAATTTAATCTTTTCTGAGATGAGCATTCATTATAATAATTGCCATTTATGGCCTTTGCTGCTTATTAAGGTTACAGGAAGTAATATTTTTCTCCTCTGCAGGAGGAGGAATTAGTCTGGTATCGATCCAAGAAACCCTTCTGATCAGTATTTACAAAGTTCTCTACAATCTGGTGGCCAATGAGGCCACCTGAAGAACTTTGTGGTGGCCATTTGTAATCACTGGTGGCCTCATACAAATGTTTTATTGACGTTACACATAAATTACATGCATGTTATATAATAATGCACCATTATCCTGGCGCGCGCCATCTGTCTGCCAGGATCAGTACTTACAAAAGCAGATTGTGAAAAGAACACGGCAATGCGTTGAAGTGAAGCAGATATTCAACGGCGGCGGCGAACGACCTATTTTACTGTACATTCACACAGCTGTGGCGTATGAACCACGCTGCAGTATGTACGACGGTGTGTCGAAAATGCGTAGAAAATAATGCACTCGTGGCATTACGTTTAAATTCAAAACGGTAGTAAGCAACAGCACTTTCCTGATACAGGTAAATTTGAGGATTTAGAGCAAAGAATTCACCACCAGGTGTGACTCCATGTAGCCAAATCTTGATTGACCTAATCAAGTATTTGTTATATTATAAAAATAAAAAGGGTGTTTTTTGTAGTTATCAAATTAACAATTAATTTGTTAACGGATCAATCCATTTAAACTGATCCAAAATTAATTAATTTGGTCGCTTGACCTCTTTGACTTTTTTATTATTTGATATTTATATCCCTCATACCTGAATAGTTCAAAGCCGGTATTCTTTTACTTTTATCGCCACCGGTTTATTAATGGCGGCCATTTCTGTATTTCCAATGTTTTTCTCCGAACCATTCGACCTGGCTCCCGTCTAAAGAGAGCCAACATGGAAAGAAGGTGTAGCCCACTCTCGCGCAGGTGCAGAGCTCGAACTATAAGTAACACCATCAATCGTTTGTTCGGCAACCCGCAGTTTGATCTTGTGATTAACGCATGGTCCAGAGGTCCAGGGTTCGAATCTCGGCCGGGGCAAGACTTTTTTTCTTTCAAAATTTATTTTCCTAAGTTCAAATTTATTATTAATAATTGCTTTCTTGTCATTTTTCGTAGATTATATAAAATTAGTGAACAAAAAAAGTTACCATGGTAAAAACAATAACCAAATGAAAAAAAAAAATCCGCTTCTTGGGGTACTGTTTCGCACGTTCCGGGCTGAATGTTAAACTTGAATTCTTCTATATTATTATATATCAAAGTGCATTGAAGGTATGCAGAATATAAAGGCTGATATAGACTTCCTCTTCTTTTTATGACTTGTCAAAAATTCGTATTTTATTCATATTTGAGGCTCAATATCTCTGGTGGGACAAAATATGAAAATCTATTTTTTTCACCTGTTATGCCCTTATATAAGAAGAATATACTGCACAAATGTCAAGTTTACAATTGAGTTTAAATGGAGTTAGAGATTTGCCAAGTAGAGATGAATAATTCTCGTGCGCGTTTTAGTTACTTTTTTACCAGTTCGATTACACTTTAGGTTTTTCATGCAGAGGACTAAAATTATCAAGCAGACTTTAAAGAAGGGAATGTTTTTTGTTTGAATGTCCTATGATAAATCAGTCCCTTAATATTACAATTTTCCGTAAACGTCTGAGCACACACATTCTGGCATGCGTCGTAACATAAAAATGGCTGCTATTAATCAACCGTGGGGATAAAAATAAAAGAATACCGCCTTTGAACTATTCACATGTAAGAGATATAAATACCAAAAAAATAAACTTTTTAAAGACATACTTTTCTTAAACGATTCGTACTAAAAGGTAAAGAATAATTTTGTTTATGCATGACCAAGAAAAAAAGCATGGGGCGCCAATCAAGAATTTATGATTTTTTTTTTTTTTTTACTTTTTAGTACGAATTGTTTAAGAAAAGTGTGTCTAAAAAGTTTTCTCATTTCTTTCTCGAGTTATATCGGTAATCGGATACTTTTTCTCAAGTTAATGTTTTGTGACTCAAATCTAAAGTGTTCTGCAAGCAGTCAAACTGATCATCGTTGCAAGCTAGTATTTACTTTAAAATAAAGGAGTCCATATTTTTAAAAAAAATATTAAAATATTCTTTTAAAATATAAAAAATGTCAGAAAGTAACAATGGAATATTCTATTGTCACCCGACGTACGTTGCTGTGCAAAATTTCATCATTGTATGACGTCGGGAAATGAGTTAAATGAACGTTGCAAGATTTGAGGACACGACGAACCAATGCGAACAAAAAAAAGAATGTAAAAAGTGAAAAAGGTCAAGCGACCAAAGTAAATAATTGTGGTTCACTTTAAATGGATTGTTAATTTGATAACCACAAAAAGCGCTCTTTTTATTTTTATAATATAACAAGTACTTGATTAGCTCGATCTACAAACAAATATTATTCATGTGTTAATTGTCGTTTGCAACTTACAGTCCATTAAACTTCCGGCGGTAAAAATAACAAAAATGCACTTTCAACATACAATAATACTTTTCTGTGATACTAACCTGTGTTACTTATTTTAATCGAGAAAATCATTAGCTTCAATTTGACACCGAATTCAGCCTAATTGGTTGAAAAATAAGAAATCTTTTTCTCAATCGCTGTATTATGCGTAACAGACCAAGGAAAACACGACGTTTACAACAATTTTTCCTAGCTCCAGTTTTTGTCAGAAAAATTGGAAAAAGAATTTATATCTTATATCACAGGTAATATAAAAAATCTGAACAATATCAGAGAACGCATGGCACCAGGCGATCTTGGCGTGGAATGAGCCATGATCCTTGCTTGTGATAGAACATTATGATTTGTACTCAATTCGTGAATAGCTTGCACACTGTCTTGACTAATATTTTGAAAATAATTCCGAACACAAAAATGTTGATTTTATTTTTAGATCTACGATCTACTTGACCATCGTCAATGCTAGAAGGAAGTTAACGTGTCCTATGGAACATGTGTGAAAAATGGAGTGTGACAATTTTTTTTCAAAGTATACTTACAACTGTAATGCTCACTGCATCATCAAACTGTTTCATACACACACTAACGAAAGCAGAGGCCAACAACAACAATATCAGAGGATCTTTGAACTGCAAGAAAAACAGAAACAATAATTTAACATTAGTGACAAACAAATATACGAATGTTATCGTTATCATTCACATCAAAAGCTAAGGATTTCTATTTATAAAATTCTGTGCATTATTGCGGTAATTTCATGTTCGATCATGCAACATTTTGCAGTAACTACTAAAATATATCAAAATAAGATAAAATAAATATTTAGAAATTAACGTCTCCAAACTGGAAGTGTCATGAATCTTCACGAAATTAAATCAATACAAGTTCTCCAAATTATACCAATACATGGTTATGTTGCGCAAGGAGGCCGTACAATTCAAAGTATGCACAAAGTAGTTACATGCAAACAACCTCCTAGCGCAGCATAGTTGTTCCTATGAAAAGAACAACTCCAATGGGTGAAACGTTCGAACCCAACTGCATACTTCAAGCACCAACACACAAAAGGAAAAACAAAAAAGAAGAATATTTTCTAAAGTATGAATGTCTGATTGTAATCGTGTGCATATGCATAGAACGTAAGATCGATGAACGGAAGTTCCTGAAACGTCGTCCTTCTCAGAATCAGGTTTCTGATAAATTCTACAACTGATTTACAATAATGAGTTTTAAAGTTTGGATACATCATATCTTAATATACAGAATAGTCATCACATAAAAAAAACACGTCTAAAAATTACGTATTAATACAATGGATATGGTAAACTATTCGTTAAGAAGTATCTCCACAATTAGCAGTCAATACCCAGGTCCCTTGATCTAGTGGTTAGGCTGGGGGTTTCGGATTCACACGCGAGTCTGCCGTCGAACTTTATGATTGAGGTTATTCAGGGTTTTCCCTAGTTTCACCTGACAAATGCCCCCTAAGAGAATGACATCTCTCATCGTTGTGGCGGGATAATACATTCGATGTCACTAAATACCCACGAATGTAATTTACATTTAATTGAATCATACAAAACTTCCTTGAATTTTACTGTCTCCAAATGCAGCATCCTAGTTCTTCAACCCCTACCAACTTCGAAGCTGCCTCCGCTGTTTCTCCGACGGTGCACGCCAAAGGCAGAGAAAATAAAAGTGACAGTAGTATGAAAGACGTCAAAGAAATGAAAATGTGATCGACTTCGAAATCCATACGGAATGAGTAGCTTGTCTGCTCATATGGAGATGGGAAAGCTAATCAAGTTTCGGAAATTTTTGAACATGCTCTCATGCGCTAAAATGAAATTGTTTAGTGATATATGTTTTACGCATGAAGATCAACATTATCACTTGCTTAGAAGTCTATTAACCAGTTCGGCGTATACCTGTACGAGAGACCAGTAGCTGAGATACTAATCCTAAAATGTGAACCACTAAACAGAATACCTGCAGCATGACGGCTCGCGCTGATGTAAAACAGCTTAACTCTTAATTTAGGGATAGAAAGCATGAGAATCAGTGGAACATTGTTTTCTTAACCAATCAGTATTCCCGTTGAGTTTGTTTGTGATGCTTCTCATTAGTTTGTTACACTGTTGTTACGAAAGATGTTCATGCATATTAGAGAATTTATACTAAATGTAGACTCTTGTATCGAATATCAGTTTAAACTTTCAAGGAACACTGTTTCTAGAAATTAATTGCAGCAACTACGACCCGGTTTCTATGTAATTAATTATTAGAGGTTAATAACTATTTTGTCTAGTGCTTTTTTTTTAGTTTGTTTCTTCTGTCACTTAGGCAGCAAAGTTACATACTGAAAACATAAACAATAACAATGAATGCCAATTGTTCCAAATAATGAATACTTCAGGGTATACCGGCTGACCCAAAAGTCACCTTACCGAAATATACACATATTTTGTCATCAATAGTGACATAGACTTTTAATGTTTCGACAAAAAAATTATTTCGCAATTTCGAAAGACACGACTGTACCTACTTAAGATGTCTGGAAAATGTCAACAGAGTAAGCTCGATGCAAGAAGGTGCACCGTCCCATTGTGGGACCGATGTTCCACCCGGCTTAACACAGTTTGCAGTTTGGTCAATGTTAAGTAACAATGCTTATAAAACAAAAACAAAAAGTGTTAATGACTTCAAGGGTAGAATTACCGCAAAGTTCGAAAGTTAAAAAAAATCAGAAAAAATTGCCACTCAATTTCAAAGCAATGCACAGTGACACAGTGATCCAGAATACCAAAAGAGCCGACAGAAATCGAAAATGCATCTTTATAATAGGGGAAAAGTTCGTTTATAAGCTTCCAGACAATTGGAGTATTTGCCTGCGAAAGAAATTACTTTCTATATTCATTAGTTTCTCTACTTTTCGCGCCGGAAAGTCAGGTGTTCTAAAAATGCAATTTCCATGTCGTATTTTCCACATATTTCGAAAAAAAAATATATATATATATTATTTTTCCGCAAGTTACTATGGTTTAGTTAAGCAGACTCGTAACATACCTCTAATGAAAAAAAAACAAAAAAAAACACACACACACACACGTGTTTTATAATAAAATAAACAATTTGTATATAAGACATGTACATATACAAGTGATCTTGAGTTACAAAACGTGCCCCACTATTTCCCAGGATGATTTTAAAACCAAAATACACTTTGAAGTACTAGTAAATGGGGACAGTAGAAAATGTTCGCTGAAGTGCGCTAATTTAGGCTTAGGAAGCATATTAATGAATGTATGCGCCACTCTTAAAAGCATGACCTTGAGCTTATATCCTGTTTTATCAATTTATGCGTTCATCCAACGTCTTTAAATAGTCTGTATCAATTATTCATAGGTATATAATGATATGATTGTCTTTAACACATTAATTTACCGTGAAAATTATTTTCCAGAAACTATGTATTGGTTTCTTTCCTAACGTAAATATTAATTGCAAATATGTATTTTATACAGAAAAATATTATTATGTTTACATCAAGTTCTTCGCTTAGGAGTAATCTCCCCAAAAGTGATACTGTCCTTGTTGAAATTATTAACAAGGCTAATATTTTAGTGCCTGATACTGCGCTGTAAGGGGTCACGTGAATAGATCATTTCGACTCTCTTTGCGTGATCGGACTGGGCTTCCCAAATATACTCAGAAACAAATTGGACATTTCTCTATCACGATCCCAGAACAATTAAGAAGAATTGTTTAAATGTATCACTTTATTTAAAAGTAAATGGTAGTGTTGGGGCCTTGGGTTTCATTACTAACCCTGGAATCCAATGCCGCACCGGAACACTTTTACTCGTAAATATTTACTCTTGTCTTTAAGTACAGTTCAGAAAAGAACGATGTAAATATCACAGGTTTTACATTGGGACTCTGTTGAGATTAATAGGGCTCTGAAATTCAACAGGGCACCGGACAACTCTGTCCTAATATATATTTTTTTTCTCGCCTCAACGTGTGCAACACATTTCCAGAAAGAAGGATTTAAATATCTCAAATTTTACACTCGGTCCCATGTTAAAATAATGGACCCTAGAGGACTGACAGGGCCCCGCCCGGACATAAAACATACTCAGACCTCTCCCGCTTATTAGGTATAAGATAAAAAGATCCCAAAGTTTGGTGTATCTGATCCAAAACATGTAGAAGCAGACCCCGGACATACATACACACACAAAGTAGGCAATATTGAGTTTTCTAGAATAGAATACACCTTAGTCTTTTTTATACATACAAAATAACAAACAACAGTTTTTATCTATCTATCTCTCTCTCTCGTTGTTTGAGAGAGAACGGAGAACACTTTGTACACTATCCCATTTGTGACGACGTACTGTAATTATAAACTTGTGCATATAACTTTTTATTAAGGAAATAATTCAGTCAATCCTTAACAAAGGTGAGCTTACTTTTGGGCTGTAGCACATCGAATCTGAAGCCAAAGGGGGGAATGGGGGGGGGGGGTGGAAATTAATTAAAAAATTAAGACATGGTGTCTACTAATTTTGTGACCTAAAATTCCCTGAGTTTTCCAGGTTTTCCATGGTAATTTTTTAATCAAAATTCTTTGAGTTCTTAGTATAGTGGAACGTGTAAACAATATGAAATGACATTATTTTAATCACCCAGTCCAAGCATCTTGTTCATTATTAATATTTCACAAATTAAAAAAATATATAATTTCTTTAAAACAGAGGATTTTAACACAATAAAAAAGCCGGTCAGCAGTAGGATCGAACCCACGATCTCCGCCTTGCCGTGGAAGTGATCTGTGGACAGATCAACCTCATAAATTTCCCTGAGTTTCCCCTCATAAATTATAGATTTTCCTGAGTATTCCAGATTTATATATTTCCCTAAGTATTCCAGGTTTTCTAGGGTAGTAGACACCCTGTAAAGGTACAAGAGCAGTGATCACTTGGAGCAATCCCACCTAACCTCAAGTCAGATACCAAAGCTGAAAACTAATAATTTATTATTTTCCTAGTGTATATGAAAGCCAGCGATCTAGAAATGCCATAAACTGACTAGGCAGTACAGCCAATCATAGGTTGCAATAGTAACTAGTTGTCTGTATGGCTATTTACTTAAAACTTAACCCCGTGGGGAAAGGCTCTACTTTCGTTGTCCATCCACATACATAACAGGAAACGAGTGAAGAATCATGTGTTCCACATTTTACAGTTCTGTGTTTACATTACATATAAGACACTACCATACATAAGATAGCTCTCTCAGAAAAACACTCTGTAAACTACGCTTTCCCAATCCGCTTCTCTATATTTTCAGTAGATAGCAAAAATATAAAATTCACGAAGATATGTTTATGAATATGCACTATGTACAAAAAATATTCGTATTTTGACAATCTGACGTTCATACACACTTACGATTGTAAGGGATGGGAGCGGCAACCTATTAATGCTGTACTTAATCTTTCTAGGTCATAAGGAATGTGTACCAAATTTTGTTCCAATCCGTAGAAAGTTGTGAAACCGTGTAGCTTTCAAACAAATAGACTTTGCTCGCCGCCCGTTGATGCGGAGTGAATAAAATGAACATTGTTGGGGGGTGCGGGTGGGGGTGTATATTGTCGTTAAGTGCTCTTTGCCCTAAGGAATATGCCAAATTTCAAGTATTTTACGTTTCGAAGTTTAACTGTTTTGGGGTTATCACATTCCACTCCTTAACAGGAAAATCGAAAAAATAAAATTACCTGACTTGTCAGATTTTCCAGACCAAAAGATACAAATTTCCAGCCTGATTTTCCCAGCAACTAGATTGATCAATGTAAGTTCAAGAAGATTACTGTATATAGGTTGAACGCTCAGCGGGTTTATAAAGTAAGACTGTTATTTCCACTGAAGGGTAACACATACGTATTTTATGTACACTTAATTATATGACATTAGACACTGCTTCGTTTCTCTCCTTTCCCAAGTTTCATATGATCAACGTAGAAAAAATAATATCACCACCTTTTGAATATACGTATTTTTTTAACTGCATGAAAAGACACGTGACGAGATAATTTGGACTATTTTTTGGAGAAAATAACCCCTGACACTTAAATCCACCTTAGGTTTGAGGTCTGCAAAAAGTAGTTCATGTTTCATGTATTAAAAAATTACGGCTTACACTCGACAAAATACTGACCAGTAACCATTACTAGCAATTTGATCTCGAAGAAATTATAATGAAGGTCCTCCATTTTTAATTTAAAACATAGTTTCTCGGTTAAGTCTCAAACAAATCACAACAAATTAAGGCAAAAAAAATCTGAACAGCGATCCTTCAGCAGAGGATTCAGGGATATTTTAACTACGTGTGGACACACCCATTTCTTTAAGTGAAGATCAGAAACCAAGAGCAACTGATGCCAAGAACTCCACTCAGGACTTTCAGATGTCTCTGTTCACATGAAAAACATCTGCCCTAGAAAATTAATAGATCTTCATTTCTGATTTTCAACAATTTAGAATCTTAAAAGTTGTTTCAGATATTATACACAATATTATTTCTTTTTCCACGTAGAAAGAAATATATTACACGTAGTTGACGAACATAAAAAAAAAAAAAAAAAAACCTTTTCCCGGTTTTTCAGACTTATAGAACCCTGAAAAAGAAGTTATTTGGTCTGCAAGTATTACTTCTTATGTAAAAGAAAATTAACTCTCTTTGACTGAACAAACATGCAGGTGGTACTTCCTGCAAATTATCCACTCAGAACGGTGCCATGTTTACAAGGAAACTATCTACAAAATAAACTCATTACTACGGTTCGAAATTTTGACATACCATAAACGTTTTCATTCGACCTCTTCTTTTCATGCCCAAGTCAATCTAAACATGTTTGTAGCTTTTGAGAACATGATACTTTCATTTGTCATATATACGCAAATTTTAACGTATTGCAGCCTTAGGTCATATTTTGGC
Organism: Lepisma saccharinum; assembly: GCA_022664845.1. Lineage (NCBI taxonomy): Eukaryota > Metazoa > Arthropoda > Insecta > Zygentoma > Lepismatidae > Lepisma > Lepisma saccharinum. The sequence continues at coordinate 95,913 of JAGDQP010002088.1, forward strand.
TAAAATAGTATACAAGCGTATTTGGTAAGATAAGATAAAATAAATTTTATGGGCGGTAACAGCACTATGGCTTACGCCCGTCCCGATACGGGGGAAAGCGTATTTGGTGGTTTATTAAATTTTGTTTCATGGAAACGAGCTAGAACTTTACACTAATGGTTTTACTTCTTCAAATTATGTAGCTCTAACGCCGTGCGATACAGAAAAAAGTTTTCCCAAACACAAGACTTTACTTACTGACAGCCGGAGGCCTTTTAATGTTGGCGATTTATTGTCATCCAGTCCAACTCTCCAGCAAATAAAGTCTAAATTTACGTATGATTTTCTTCTATCTTATTTACCTGTCCTATATATTTTTTCCATGTTGGTTCATCTTCCTTGACTATGAATTCATTGAGACCAGCTATCTGTCGCCGAAGTTCTGCCTCCCTCCACCTGAGGCCATTCCGGAGATCAGCTCGCAGTCGTCCTGCAACCTCATCCACTCCCAGAGTACTTGCCTCTGAGGTGGTGAGCCACATCTCCAGTTCCTCACCCTAAAAAGAAAACAAACATATCATTGATCTATGAATCTTCCCTAATTATCCAACACAAGCATATCACACACACACTCGAGCAAAGGAATCCGAAATAATTTCGGTGTTAAGTGTAGGAGCCAAGTGGGCTACAGAAAAAACTTAAAACTATAACAATGTCTTTATTAATGATTAGTTAATGCATTTAATAATGTACTAGTTAATGGAAATAAGAAATAAAATGAGTATTTTGCTTTGAGAAATTCTGAATTTTTATATTGCTATTCGTGATACTTCCGTATCTTTACCTAAATACACGTATGTTAGTACAAAATACAACATATGTATTCTTGCTCTACGAACTGTTGGATATATTTCCCCCCTTGGAAAGACAGTGTGTAAAATTAAATAAGAAGTGAAGATTCTCTATGTACAATTCAACCACTTTAAATCTCTTTTCAAACAATGGGCAAATTTGATTTTGTTCAACATTTTTCATTGGATATCCATGACTGAATTAATACTTTAATGGGCGACAACTATGAACTCTACTGTGTATAGCTAACAAGTGAACTTGCGACTACAGTTATAAAACCCATTGGATGTATTAGAATGAAGGCTTTTCGTACACGGACTCAAAAATACGAGGATACCATCTTTCACCCAATCAGTGAGCATACGTAGTAAACGCTACATAAATCTAAATAAATGCACTAATGTGATTATTAATATTCTGTCCGGAGATAGCTTTGTAACCGGAGGTTCATGGGTAGGGACAGTAGTATTTCGCAAAAATTGGTAACACTCAAGAAACCGCATGGATAGATGGTTGTCAACATTTTGTGAAAATGTGCTTTTCAACTCATGAAATACTCGCGAAATTTAGACATTTTGCTTCCATCTACGAATTCCGAGTTCTAAGGCAGCGACTTCAACCTATTAAGTGCGAACCATTTGACTCTCCTTCGGAAATCAAATCCACGATCCCTAGATTTCGAGGTGACGAGCTTAACTCATCCATCAATGCTGAATATTATCTCAACCAAGAAGCCGAAAACTCACCCATGAGTTAAATGAAATACCTTAATTAGTTAATGTCTGAATATCAAACACCGCCAACTTGCACCGACGAAATATACCTCATGGATTTAACAGTCCTTTACATATAAATGTGTTTCCCCGATGCTACGCGACATTTTACTTCTTCCATGATCTCGTTTCTGCTTGTTACATATGATACCAAGTATTCAAAACTAATTTTCTCTGTGATCTCATTCTTTACTGATATATTTCTGTTTGCTGCTTCCTCTGTGTTTCGGCTTATAATATATTTTAGTTTCTCTACGTTAACCTGTAGGTCTATTTTCTCGCAAGCTTATACTAGAACATCGGTGTTACTTATTTTGTAGTGTACCTCTATCGTGATAATTCATTAGCGTAAACGAACAGCTGGCTCAATCCATTCAATATTAGTCACTTGTTGCCCTCTATTACTTTTAAAATCGCACATTCTAGTACAAAGTTAAAGAGCAGAGGAGACAAGGCATCATCTTGATTCAATTCGCTGTGAATTTCGAGACTACCTTGAATATTATCACCTACGTATTCTGCTTACGGGGTCGCTGAGACATAGCCTCACTAACTGAACAAGTGTTTTCGGAGTTCCAAATTGAAACAGGATATAATACCATAGGTTTTTCCTTTTGATAGAATCATATGCTTTCTTAAAATCAATTACTTAGAAAGAAACTAAGATACAGACATCATTTTAGAAGGAAAGCTGATACGTACAAACATTCTTAAGAGTTCGTTTTTCGGAATTAATTAGTGTATGTACTCCTCGGAAACCATTCATCGTGCATCGATAAAAGTAACGTAGAAGTTTCCTACGTGTCCAATTCCTTTGTAGAATGTACCATCAGTCAGCAACGTCATATCTTACTTTTTTTTTTCCAATATTATTGTAAGTTGTTGTAATTGCTCGTTTTCCATCGCTATCCAACTTAGCGAAGTGTGGACTTAAAAGTCCTTTCAGTGGCACAAGTGATTTCAATAAAATAATGTACATTATTTTTTATCGTGATTTTTTTTTAAACCTGCGCAAAAGTACAAGGTCGAATTCGCTACCCATTTATGTGAATTGACGTACTATTTGCTTCCATCACATCGATCTTGACGATGGTATGTAGCTGCCCTATCAATATTAAAGCGAATAAAATATGGATTTGTGTTAAATATCGTGAATAAGTAAAACAATTAACCACTGGATAAAATGAATATGGAAGTCCAGACAGGAAATTCATTAAGCCAAAAAGCACTAACTTGTGTATAATTCAATGTACGTACAACGTACTTGGTGTAATTACCTTTGTTTTTATGAAAAGGACAATCACAACACGTTCGACGTTTCAAATCCAACGGGATACACTCTCAGAAATCAATACGTGAAGACAATAAGAAAAAGAAGAATATGTACAGTAGAGGGCAAGTATGAACATCTGATTGGAACAGAATCACATTCATGTTTGCCTTCTTCCTTAGTTTCCTTATACTTTACATGTTCGTTCCTCAGGATATATCCAGATCGATCTGAAACATCGAACTTGTCGTGACTGCCTTTTACACTAAAAACAACTGACGTTGATTACATTAAGTACACTGTACATGGTTTGAATAATTGTACTCTAATACATCCTATCCTAATAGCAATGACTGAACAAGGCGTCAAGTATCTTAAATCTTGTGCTTACATTTTACCTATAGCTGATGGGCAGGGTTTCCAGATAACTGAAGCAAAAGAGTGCCAGGTGTCCTTTTTAACCATAGTTCTTTGGTCCGTTTTTGAAATTAATATCCTCATTTTGATCTATTTTAAGGTATCATTATTCTAATACTGCATGATTTCATGTCAATGCCGTTATACTGGTATTAGTACGACAAACTCCTTTTCCAATATTACTGATGCACACTTTATTACTATTTGATATCCAAACTTGACTTTACAGACAACTATATGCACCTATTAGTACGGCGTATTTGTAAACTGTAAATTCTCATTCAGAGCAAACTGCTACCGTTCTATGTTAGTGAGGAACTGGTTTCTACTCTGTTGAAAAAATCAAGTTTATGTATTTATTTAAATGAAAAGTGATTAAAATTTTAAAACTCCCATCCACGTCCAGTGTTTATTTATTTATTTATTTCATATTAAAGCAGAAAGCCGTAAGATTCTCTGTCGTCAATGCAATGCCTAACATAGGCCTATTAAATACGGAAACTCATTTTCGGCCTAAGCCTTAGGTGTCTAAAGGCCATAAAATATATTCAAATTCAAATGGAAACACATTATTTATTTACGTAATATTTTAAAAGATTTGTGAGCCTTGTAAAAATTACTTTGTATGGAGGTTTTGCACTCACAACAATACTGTGTCTCCTCTTTTTCAGAGTTGAAATCTCACAATTCTATACAAAATGCTACATATAAAGGAAAATTGGTGGTGGTATTTTCAGCTCATAAATCCAAAGTGGCATTTCTCGTACCCTTCCGTATTTCATGAGAGCAAGACTGGACAAAATATACTTACAGTTTGCAACTTAAAATCGACAGAGTGCCTCGAATTATCTTTACGTTTAACGCTTTCTATCCGTGCATAGAATACAAAAGACCTTCTGTTCCAAGGATATCATGTTAATAAATAATGCCCCTATGAAGTCAATTTAAAGGCTGTATCAAGGAGAATAAATACAGAGCATATTTCAATTACAGGCTCAGTTTCTTCTCTAAAGCTAACCCAGGACATATTACACTTTGTGAATGACAAACTGAAGACAAGTCTATACCATTTAAAAAAGTAAACCTTGTAGCATTTCTATGTTGAGCATTCTTACATTAATTTTATTTTTTAGTCAAAGGAGGAAAGGGTAAAATAGCAACGACATTTATAGAAGAATTAAACAAACTCGGGCCTATATCAAAGATATATTTTTCTAACTACGACAAATGAATATGTGAAAAGTACAACATGGTTCCTATGCTTTTAATCAATTTAAAATTCCGTTTTTTCCCCTACATACAGCAAAAACATATCATTGGAAATGCATAATCAAAGTTAGTGATTATTGTAACGATGAAAGCAACTTTTTAACTTCCCATTGCATGCACTGAAGAAGATACTTTTTATTATCATTTTTTATTCTGTGCTCGCTCCCAGAATGGAAGCAACCAAATAGCCCCCCCCCCCCCCCCCCCCCCCCCCCCCCCCCCCCCCCCCCCCC